>CAKJTF020000011.1:0-164797 GCA_917563855.2 Limnephilus lunatus
ATAGTGACAATGTTATGCCCGAACCTAAGTTTGACAAAGTGCCCATAAAAACACGAAAATTTTGTATGGAGAAAATTAAAATTCTTCTTTTGGCTTTTGTTTGATTCGGGTACAGACCATGATTCTAAGGAAGAATTCAAAATTTCAGTCCAGTTGGTGCCATAGGGCCAAAGTTATGGCGGAACCTAAATTTGACAAAGCGCTAATAAAACAATGAAAATTTTTCTACGAAAAAAATTAAAATTCTTATGTTGGCAGATTTTCTGATGGATTCGGGTACAGACCATGGTTATTAGTAAGATTTCAAAATTTAATTCAGTTCCGTGCCATAAGGCAAAAAATATGACCGAACCCAAGTATTAAAAACACCGACCCCAAGCACTAAAACGAGCGAACCCAAGTGTGAAAACGATGATATTTTTTTCAAAATCTTATTTTGGCTGATTTTTTGTTTGATTCGGGTACAGACCGTGATTCTTAGGAAGAATCCAAAATTTCAGTCCATTTGATGCCATAGTGACAAAGTTATGCCCGAACCTAAGTTTGACAAAGTGCCCATAAAAACACGAAAATTTTGTATGGAGAAAATTAAAATTCTTCTTTTGGCTTTTGTTTGATTCGGGTTCAGACCATGATTCTTAGGAAGAATCCAAAATTTCAGTCCAATTGGTGCCATAGGGCCAAAGATATGGCGGAACCTAAATTTGACAAAGTGCTAATAAAACAATGAAAATTTTTTTACGAAAAAAATTAAAATTCTTATGTTGGCAGATTTTCTGATGGATTCGGGTACAGACCATGGTTCTTAGTAAGATTTCAAAATTTAAGTCAGTTCCGAGCCATAAGGCAAAAAATATGACCGAACCCAAGTATTAAAAACACCGACCCCAAGCACTAAAACGAGCGAACCCAAGTGTGAAAACGATGATATTTTTTTCAAAATATTCTTTTGGCTGATTTTTTGTTTGATTCGGGTACAGACCGTGATTCTTAGGAAGAATACAAAATTTCAGTCCATTTGATGCCATAGTGACAAAGTTATGCCCGAACCTAAGTTTGACAAAGTGCCCATAAAAACACGAAAATTTTGTATGGAGAAAATTAAAATTCTTCTATTGGCTGATTTTTTGTTTTATTCGGGTACAGACCATGATTCTTAGGAAGAATCCAAAATTTCAGTCCAATTGGTGCCATAGGGCCAAAGTTATGGCGGAACCTAAATTTGACAAAGTGCTAATAAAACAATGAAAATTTTTTTACGAAAAAAATTAAAATTCTTATGTTGGCAGATTTTCTGATGGATTCGGGTACAGACCATGGTTCTTAGTAAGATTTCAAAATTTAAGTCAGTTCCTGCCATAAGGCAAAAAATATGACCGAACCCAAGTATTAAAAACACCGACCCCAAGCACTAAAACGAGCGAACCCAAGTGTGAAAACGATGATATTTTTTTCAAAATCTTCTTTTGGCTGATTTTTTGTTTGATTCGGGTACAGACCGTGATTCTTAGGAAGAATCCAAAATTTCAGTCCATTTGATGCCATAGTGACAAAGTTATGCCCGAACCTAAGTTTGACAAAGTGCCCATAAAAACACGAAAATTTTGTATGGAGAAAATTAAAATTCTTCTTTTGGCTTTTGTTTGATTCGGGTACAGACCATGATTCTAAGGAAGAATTCAAAATTTCAGTCCAGTTGGTGCCATAGGGCCAAAGTTATGGCGGAACCTAAATTTGACAAAGTGCTAATAAAACAATGAAAATTTTTTTGCGAAAAAATTAAAATTCTTATGTTGGCAGATTTTCTGATGGATTCGGGTACAGACCATGGTTCTTAGTAAGATTTCAAAATTTAAGTCAGTTCCGTGCCATAATGCAAAAAATATGACCGAACCCAAGTATTAAAAACACCGACCCCAAGCACTAAAACGAGCGAACCCAAGTGTGAAAACGATGATATTTTTTTCAAAATCTTCTTTTGGCTGATTTTTTGTTTGATTCGGGTACAGACCGTGATTCTTAGGAAGAATCCAAAATTTCAGTCCATTTAATGCCATAGTGACAAAGTTATGCCCGAACCTAAGTTTGACAAAGTGCCCATAAAAACACGAAAATTTTGTATGGAGATAATTAAAATTCTTCTTTTGGCTTTTGTTTGATTCGGGTACAGACCATGATTCTTAGGAAGAATCCAAAATTTCAGTCCAATTGGTGCCATAGGGCCAAAGTTATGGCGGAACCTAAATTTGACAAAGCGCTAATAAAACAATGAAAATTTTTCTACGAAAAAAATTAAAATTCTTATGTTGGCAGATTTTCTGATGGATTCGGGTACAGACCATGGTTATTAGTAAGATTTCAAAATTTAATTCAGTTCCGTGCCATAAGGCAAAAAATATGACCGAACCCAAGTATTAAAAACACCGACCCCAAGCACTAAAACGAGCGAACCCAAGTGTGAAAACGATGATATTTTTTTCAAAATCTTCTTTTGGCTGATTTTTTGTTTGATTCGGGTACAGACCGTGATTCTTAGGAAGAATCCAAAATTTCAGTCCATTTGATGCCATAGTGACAAAGTTATGCCCGAACCTAAGTTTGACAAAGTGCCCATAAAAACACGAAAATTTTGTATGGAGAAAATTAAAATTCTTCTTTTGGCTTTTGTTTGATTCGGGTACAGACCATGATTCTAAGGAAGAATTCAAAATTTCAGTCCAGTTGGTGCCATAGGGCCAAAGTTATGGCGGAACCTAAATTTGACAAAGTGCTAATCAAACAATGAAAATTTTTTTGCGAAAAAATTAAAATTCTTATGTTGGCAGATTTTCTGATGGATTCGGGTACAGACCATGGTTCTTAGTAAGATTTCAAAATTTAAGTCAGTTCCGTGCCATAATGCAAAAAATATGACCGAACCCAAGTATTAAAAACACCGACCCCAAGCACTAAAACGAGCGAACCCAAGTGTGAAAACGATGATATTTTTTTCAAAATCTTCTTTTGGCTGATTTTTTGTTTGATTCGGGTACAGACCGTGATTCTTAGGAAGAATCCAAAATTTCAGTCCATTTAATGCCATAGTGACAAAGTTATGCCCGAACCTAAGTTTGACAAAGTGCCCATAAAAACACGTAAATTTTGTATGGAGATAATTAAAATTCTTCTTTTGGCTTTTGTTTGATTCGGGTACAGACCATGATTCTTAGGAAGAATCCAAAATTTCAGTCCAATTGGTGCCATAGGGCCAAAGTTATGGCGGAACCTAAATTTGACAAAGCGCTAATAAAACAATGAAAATTTTTCTACGAAAAAAATTAAAATTCTTATGTTGGCAGATTTTCTGATGGATTCGGGTACAGACCATGGTTATTAGTAAGATTTCAAAATTTAATTCAGTTCCGTGCCATAAGGCAAAAAATATGACCGAACCCAAGTATTAAAAACACCGACCCCAAGCACTAAAACGAGCGAACCCAAGTGTGAAAACGATGATATTTTTTTCAAAATCTTATTTTGGCTGATTTTTTGTTTGATTCGGGTACAGACCGTGATTCTTAGGAAGAATCCAAAATTTCAGTCCATTTGATGCCATAGTGACAAAGTTATGCCCGAACCTAAGTTTGACAAAGTGCCCATAAAAACACGAAAATTTTGTATGGAGAAAATTAAAATTCTTCTTTTGGCTTTTGTTTGATTCGGGTACAGACCATGATTCTTAGGAAGAATCCAAAATTTCAGTCCAATTGGTGCCATAGGGCCAAAGATATGGCGGAACCTAAATTTGACAAAGTGCTAATAAAAAAATGAAAATTTTTTTACGAAAAAAATTAAAATTCTTATGTTGGCAGATTTTCTGATGGATTCGGGTACAGACCATGGTTCTTAGTAAGATTTTAAAATTTAAGTCAGTTCCGAGCCATAAGGCAAAAAATATGACCGAACCCAAGTATTAAAAACACCGACCCCAAGCACTAAAACGAGCGAACCCAAGTGTGAAAACGATGATATTTTTTTTCAAAATCTTCTTTTGGCTGATTTTTTGTTTGATTCGGGTACAGACCGTGATTCTTAGGAAGAATCCAAAATTTCAGTCCAATTGGTGCCATAGTGACAAAGTTATGCCCGAACCTAAGTTTGACAAAGTGCCCATAAAAACACGAAAATTTTGTATGGAGAAAATTAAAATTCTTCTTTTGGCTTTTGTTTGATTCGGGTACAGACCATGATTCTTAGGAAGAATCCAAAATATCAGTCCAATTGGTGCCATAGGGCCAAAGTTATGGCGGAACCTAAATTTGACAAAGCGCTAATAAAACAATGAAAATTTTTCTACGAAAAAAATTAAAATTCTTATGTTGGCAGATTTTCTGATGGATTCGGGTACAGACCATGGTTATTAGTAAGATTTCAAAATTTAATTCAGTTCCGTGCCATAAGGCAAAAAATATGACCGAACCCAAGTATTAAAAACACCGACCCCAAGCACTAAAACGAGCGAACCCAAGTGTGAAAACGATGATATTTTTTTCAAAATCTTATTTTGGCTGATTTTTTGTTTGATTCGGGTACAGACCGTGATTCTTAGGAAGAATCCAAAATTTCAGTCCATTTGATGCCATAGTGACAAAGTTATGCCCGAACCTAAGTTTGACAAAGTGCCCATAAAAACACGAAAATTTTGTATGGAGAAAATTAAAATTCTTCTTTTGGCTTTTGTTTGATTCGGGTACAGACCATGATTCTTAGGAAGAATCCAAAATTTCAGTCCAATTGGTGCCATAGGGCCAAAGATATGGCGGAACCTAAATTTGACAAAGTGCTAATAAAAAAATGAAAATTTTTTTACGAAAAAAATTAAAATTCTTATGTTGGCAGATTTTCTGATGGATTCGGGTACAGACCATGGTTCTTAGTAAGATTTCAAAATTTAAGTCAGTTCCGTGCCATAAGGCAAAAAATATGACCGAACCCAAGTATTAAAAACACCGACCCCAAGCACTAAAACGAGCGAACCCAAGTGTGAAAACGATGATATTTTTTTCAAAATCTTATTTTGGCTGATTTTTTGTTTGATTCGGGTACAGACCGTGATTCTTAGGAAGAATCCAAAATTTCAGTCCATTTGATGCCATAGTGACAAAGTTATGCCCGAACCTAAGTTTGACAAAGTGCCCATAAAAACACGAAAATTTTGTATGGAGAAAATTAAAATTCTTCTTTTGGCTTTTGTTTGATTCGGGTACAGACCATGATTCTTAGGAAGAATCCAAAATTTCAGTCCAATTGGTGCCATAGGGCCAAAGATATGGCGGAACCTAAATTTGACAAAGTGCTAATAAAAAAATGAAAATTTTTTTACGAAAAAAATTAAAATTCTTATGTTGGCAGATTTTCTGATGGATTCGGGTACAGACCATGGTTCTAAGTAAGTTCCGTGCCATAAGGCAAAAAATATGACCGAACCCAAGTATTAAAAACACCGACCACAAGCACTAAAACGAGCGAACCCAAGTGTGAAAACGATGGCATTTTTTTCAAAATCTTCTTTTGGCTGATTTTTTGTTTGATTCGGGTACAGACCGTGATTCTTAGGAAGAATCCAAAATTTCTGTCCATTTGATGCCATAGTGACAAAGTTATGCCCGAACCTAAGTTTGACAAAGTGCCCATAAAAACACGAAAATTTTGTATGGAGAAAATTAAAATTCTTCTTTTGGCTGATTTTTTGTTTGATTCGGGTACAGACCATGATTCTTAGGAAGAATCCAAAATTTCAGTCCAATTGGTGCCATAGGGCCAAAGTTATGGCGGAACCTAAATTTGACAAAGTGCTAATAAAACAATGAAAATTTTTTTACGAAAAAAATTAAAATTCTTATGTTGGCAGATTTTCTGATGGATTCGGGTACAGACCATGGTTCTTAGTAAGATTTCAAAATTTAAGTCAGTTCCGTGCCATAAGGCCAAAAATATGACCGAACCCAAGTATTAAAAACACCGACCCCAAGAACTAAAACGAGCGAACCCAATAATTGTGAAAACGATGATATTTTTTTCAAAATCTTCTTTTGGCTGATTTTTTGTTTGATTCGGGTACAGACCGTGATTCTTAGGAAGAATCCAAAATTTCAGTCCATTTGATGCCATAGTGACAAAGTTATGCCCGAACCTAAGTTTGACAAAGTGCCCATAAAAACACGAAAATTTTGTATGGAGAAAATTAAAATTCTTCTTTTGGCTTTTGTTTGATTCGGGTACAGACCATGATTCTTAGGAAGAATCCAAAATTTCAGTCCAATTGGTGCCATAGGGCCAAAGTTATGGCGGAACCTAAATTTGACAAAGCGCTAATAAAACAATGAAAATTTTTCTACGAAAAAAATTAAAATTCTTATGTTGGCAGATTTTCTGATGGATTCGGGTACAGACCATGGTTATTAGTAAGATTTCAAAATTTAATTCAGTTCCGTGCCATAAGGCAAAAAATATGACCGAACCCAAGTATTAAAAACACCGACCCCAAGCACTAAAACGAGCGAACCCAAGTGTGAAAACGATGATATTTTTTTCAAAATCTTATTTTGGCTGATTTTTTGTTTGATTCGGGTACAGACCGTGATTCTTAGGAAGAATCCAAAATTTCAGTCCATTTGATGCCATAGTGACAAAGTTATGCCCGAACCTAAGTTTGACAAAGTGCCCATAAAAACACGAAAATTTTGTATGGAGAAAATTAAAATTCTTCTTTTGGCTTTTGTTTGATTCGGGTACAGACCATGATTCTTAGGAAGAATCCAAAATTTCAGTCCAATTGGTGCCATAGGGCCAAAGATATGGCGGAACCTAAATTTGACAAAGTGCTAATAAAAAAATGAAAATTTTTTTACGAAAAAAATTAAAATTCTTATGTTGGCAGATTTTCTGATGGATTCGGGTACAGACCATGGTTCTTAGTAAGATTTCAAAATTTAAGTCAGTTCCGTGCCATAAGGCAAAAAATATGACCGAACCCAAGTATTAAAAACACCGACCCCAAGCACTAAAACGAGCGAACCCAAGTGTGAAAACGATGATATTTTTTTCAAAATCTTATTTTGGCTGATTTTTTGTTTGATTCGGGTACAGACCGTGATTCTTAGGAAGAATCCAAAATTTCAGTCCATTTGATGCCATAGTGACAAAGTTATGCCCGAACCTAAGTTTGACAAAGTGCCCATAAAAACACGAAAATTTTGTATGGAGAAAATTAAAATTCTTCTTTTGGCTTTTGTTTGATTCGGGTACAGACCATGATTCTTAGGAAGAATCCAAAATTTCAGTCCAATTGGTGCCATAGGGCCAAAGATATGGCGGAACCTAAATTTGACAAAGTGCTAATAAAAAAATGAAAATTTTTTTACGAAAAAAATTAAAATTCTTATGTTGGCAGATTTTCTGATGGATTCGGGTACAGACCATGGTTCTTAGTAAGATTTCAAAATTTAAGTCAGTTCCTGCCATAAGGCAAAAAATATGACCGAACCCAAGTATTAAAAACACCGACCCCAAGCACTAAAACGAGCGAACCCAAGTGTGAAAACGATGATATTTTTTTCAAAATCTTCTTTTGGCTGATTTTTTGTTTGATTCGGGTACAGACCGTGATTCTTAGGAAGAATCCAAAATTTCAGTCCATTTGATGCCATAGTGACAAAGTTATGCCCGAACCTAAGTTTGACAAAGTGCCCATAAAAACACGAAAATTTTGTATGGAGAAAATTAAAATTCTTCTTTTGGCTTTTGTTTGATTCGGGTACAGACCATGATTCTTAGGAAGAATCCAAAATTTCAGTCCAATTGGTGCCATAGGGCCAAAGTTATGGCGGAACCTAAATTTGACAAAGTGCTAATAAAACAATGAAAATTTTTTTACGAAAAAAATTAAAATTCTTATGTTGGCAGATTTTCTGATGGATTCGGGTACAGACCATGGTTCTAAGTAAGATTTCAAAATTTAAGTCAGTTCCGTGCCATAAGGCAAAAAATATGACCGAACCCAAGTATTAAAAACACCGACCACAAGCACTAAAACGAGCGAACCCAAGTGTGAAAACGATGGCATTTTTTTCAAAATCTTCTTTTGGCTGATTTTTTGTTTGATTCGGGTACAGACCGTGATTCTTAGGAAGAATCCAAAATTTCTGTCCATTTGATGCCATAGTGACAAAGTTATGCCCGAACCTAAGTTTGACAAAGTGCCCATAAAAACACGAAAATTTTGTATGGAGAAAATTAAAATTCTTCTTTTGGCTGATTTTTTGTTTGATTCGGGTACAGACCATGATTCTTAGGAAGAATCCAAAATTTCAGTCCAATTGGTGCCATAGGGCCAAAGTTATGGCGGAACCTAAATTTGACAAAGTGCTAATAAAACAATGAAAATTTTTTTACGAAAAAAATTAAAATTCTTATGTTGGCAGATTTTCTGATGGATTCGGGTACAGACCATGGTTCTTAGTAAGATTTCAAAATTTAAGTCAGTTCCGTGCCATAAGGCCAAAAATATGACCGAACCCAAGTATTAAAAACACCGACCCCAAGAACTAAAACGAGCGAACCCAATAATTGTGAAAACGATGATATTTTTTTCAAAATCTTCTTTTGGCTGATTTTTTGTTTGATTCGGGTACAGACTGTGATTCTTAGGAAGAATCTAAAATTTCAGTCCATTTGATGCCATAGTGACAAAGTTATGCCCGAACCTAAGTTTTGACAAAGTGCCCATAAAAACACGAAAATTTTGTATGGAGAAAATTAAAATTCTTCTTTTGGCTTTTGTTTGATTCGGGTACAGACCATGATTCTTAGGAAGAATCCAAAATTTCAGTCCAATTGGTGCCATAGGGTCAAAGTTATGGCGGAACCAAAATTTGACAAAGTGCTAATAAAACAATGAAAATTTTTTTACGAAAAAAATTAAAATTCTTATGTTGGCAGATTTTCTGATGGATTCGGGTACAGACCATGGTTCTAAGTAAGATTTCAAAATTTAAGTCAGTTCCGTGCCATAAGGCAAAAAATATGACCGAACCCAAGTATTAAAAACACCGACCCCAAGCACTAAAACGAGCGAACCCAAGTGTGAAAACGATGATTTTTTTTTCAAAATCTTCTTTTGGCTGATTTTTTGTTTGATTCGGGTACAGACTGTGATTCTTAGGAAGAATCCAAAATTTCAGTCCATTTGATGCCATATAGTGATAAAGTTATGCCCGAACCTAAGTTTGACAAAGTGCCCATAAAAACACGAAAATTTTGTATGGAGAAAATTAAAATTCTTCTTTTGGGTTTTGTTTGATTCGGGTACAGACCATGATTCTTAGGAAGAATCCAAAATTTCAGTCCATTTGATGCCATAGTGACAAAGTTATGCCCGAACCTAAGTTTGACAAAGTGCCCATAAAAACACGAAAATTTTGTATGGAGAAAATTAAATATCTTCTTTTGGCTTTTGTTTGATTCGGGTACAGACCATGATTCTTAGGAAGAATCCAAAATTTCAGTCCAATTGGTGCCATAGGGCCAAAGTTATGGCGGAACCTAAATTTGACAAAGTGCTAATAAAACAATGAAAATTTTTTTACGAAAAAAATTAAAATTCTTATGTTGGCAGATTTTCTGATGGATTCGGGTACAGACCATGGTTCTTAGTAAGATTTCAAAATTTAAGTCAGTTCCGAGCCATAAGGCAAAAAATATGACCGAACCCAAGTATTAAAAACACCGACCCCAAGCACTAAAACGAGCGAACCCAAGTGTGAAAACGATGATATTTTTTTTCAAAATCTTCTTTTGGCTGATTTTTTGTTTGATTCGGGTACAGACCGTGATTCTTAGGAAGAATCCAAAATTTCAGTCCATTTGATGCCATAGTGACAAAGTTATGCCCGAACCTAAGTTTGACAAAGTGCCCATAAAAACACGAAAATTTTGTATGGAGAAAATTAAAATTCTTCTTTTGGCTTTTGTTTGATTCGGGTACAGACCATGATTCTTAGGAAGAATCCAAAATTTCAGTCCAATTGGTGCCATAGGGCCAAAGTTATGGCGGAACCTAAATTTGACAAAGTGCTAATAAAACAATGAAAATTTTTTTACGAAAAAAATTAAAATTCTTATGTTGGCAGATTTTCTGATGGATTCGGGTACAGACCATGGTTCTAAGTAAGATTTCAAAATTTATGTCAGTTCCGTGCCATAAGGCAAAAAATATGACCGAACCCAAGTATTAAAAACACCGACCACAAGCACTAAAACGAGCGAACCCAAGTGTGAAAACGATGGCATTTTTTTCAAAATCTTCTTTTGGCTGATTTTTTGTTTGATTCGGGTACAGACCGTGATTCTTAGGAAGAATCCAAAATTTCAGTCCATTTGATGCCATAGTGACAAAGTTATGCCCGAACCTAAGTTTGACAAAGTGCCCATAAAAACACGAAAATTTTGTATGGAGAAAATTAAAATTCTTCTTTTGGCTTTTGTTTGATTCGGGTACAGACCATGATTCTTAGGAAGAATCCAAAATTTCAGTCCAATTGGTGCCATAGGGCCAAAGTTATGGCGGAACCTAAATTTGACAAAGTGCTAATAAAAAAACAATGAAAATTTTTTTACGAAAAAAATTAAAATTCTTATGTTGGCAGATTTTCTGATGGATTCGGGTACAGACCATGGTTCTTAGTAAGATTTCAAAATTTAAGTCAGTTCCGTGCCATAAGGCAAAAAATATGACCGAACCCAAGTATTAAAAACACCGACCCCAAGCACTAAAACGAGCGAACCCAAGTGTGAAAACGATGATATTTTTTTCAAAATCTTCTTTTGGCTGATTTTTTGTTTGATTCGGGTACAGACCGTGATTCTTAGGAAGAATCCAAAATTTCAGTCCATTTGATGCCATAGTGACAAAGTTATGCCCGAACCTAAGTTTGACAAAGTGCCCATAAAAACACGAAAATTTTGTATGGAGAAAATTAAAATTCTTCTTTTGGCTTTTGTTTGATTCGGGTACAGACCATGATTCTTAGGAAGAATCCGAAATTTCAGTCCAATTGGTGCCATAGGGCCAAAGTTATGGCGGAACCTAAATTTGACAAAGTGCTAATAAAACAATGAAAATTTTTTTACGAAAAAAATTAAAATTCTTATGTTGGCAGATTTTCTGATGGATTCGGGTACAGACCATGGTTCTAAGTAAGATTTCAAAATTTAAGTCAGTTCCGTGCCATAAGGCAAAAAATATGACCGAACCCAAGTATTAAAAACACCGACCACAAGCACTAAAACGAGCGAACCCAAGTGTGAAAACGATGGCATTTTTTTCAAAATCTTCTTTTGGCTGATTTTTTGTTTGATTCGGGTACAGACCGTGATTCTTAGGAAGAATCCAAAATTTCTGTCCATTTGATGCCATAGTGACAAAGTTATGCCCGAACCTAAGTTTGACAAAGTGCCCATAAAAACACGAAAATTTTGTATGGAGAAAATTAAAATTCTTCTTTTGGCTGATTTTTTGTTTGATTCGGGTACAGACCATGATTCTTAGGAAGAATCCAAAATTTCAGTCCAATTGGTGCCATAGGGCCAAAGTTATGGCGGAACCTAAATTTGACAAAGTGCTAATAAAACAATGAAAATTTTTTTACGAAAAAAATTAAAATTCTTATGTTGGCAGATTTTCTGATGGATTCGGGTACAGACCATGGTTCTTAGTAAGATTTCAAAATTTAAGTCAGTTCCGTGCCATAAGGCCAAAAATATGACCGAACCCAAGTATTAAAAACACCGACCCCAAGAACTAAAACGAGCGAACCCAATAATTGTGAAAACGATGATATTTTTTTCAAAATCTTCTTTTGGTTGATTTTTTGTTTGATTCGGGTACAGACTGTGATTCTTAGGAAGAATCTAAAATTTCAGTCCATTTGATGCCATAGTGACAAAGTTATGCCCGAACCTAAGTTTTGACAAAGTGCCCATAAAAACACGAAAATTTTGTATGGAGAAAATTAAAATTCTTCTTTTGGCTTTTGTTTGATTCGGGTACAGACCATGATTCTTAGGAAGAATCCAAAATTTCAGTCCAATTGGTGCCATAGGGTCAAAGTTATGGCGGAACCTAAATTTGACAAAGTGCTAATAAAACAATGAAAATTTTTTTACGAAAAAAATTAAAATTCTTATGTTGGCAGATTTTCTGATGGATTCGGGTACAGACCATGGTTCTAAGTAAGATTTCAAAATTTAAGTCAGTTCCGTGCCATAAGGCAAAAAATATGACCGAACCCAAGTATTAAAAACACCGACCACAAGCACTAAAACGAGCGAACCCAAGTGTGAAAACGATGATATTTTTTTCAAAATCTTCTTTTGGCTGATTTTTTGTTTGATTCGGGTACAGACCGTGATTCTTAGGAAGAATCCAAAATTTCAGTCCATTTGATGCCATAGTGACAAAGTTATGCCCGAACCTAAGTTTGACAAAGTGCCCATAAAAACACGAAAATTTTGTATGGAGAAAATTAAAATTCTTCTTTTGGCTTTTGTTTGATTCGGGTACAGACCATGATTCTTAGGAAGAATCCAAAATTTCAGTCCAATTGGTGCCATAGGGCCAAAGATATGGCGGAACCTAAATTTGACAAAGTGCTAATAAAACAATGAAAATTTTTTTACGAAAAAAATTAAAATTCTTATGTTGGCAGATTTTCTGATGGATTCGGGTACAGACCATGGTTCTTAGTAAGATTTCAAAATTTAAGTCAGTTCCGAGCCATAAGGCAAAAAATATGACCGAACCCAAGTATTAAAAACACCGACCCCAAGCACTAAAACGAGCGAACCCAAGTGTGAAAACGATGATATTTTTTTCAAAATATTCTTTTGGCTGATTTTTTGTTTGATTCGGGTACAGACCGTGATTCTTAGGAAGAATACAAAATTTCAGTCCATTTGATGCCATAGTGACAAAGTTATGCCCGAACCTAAGTTTGACAAAGTGCCCATAAAAACACGAAAATTTTGTATGGAGAAAATTAAAATTCTTCTATTGGCTGATTTTTTGTTTTATTCGGGTACAGACCATGATTCTTAGGAAGAATCCAAAATTTCAGTCCAATTGGTGCCATAGGGCCAAAGTTATGGCGGAACCTAAATTTGACAAAGTGCTAATAAAACAATGAAAATTTTTTTACGAAAAAAATTAAAATTCTTATGTTGGCAGATTTTCTGATGGATTCGGGTACAGACCATGGTTCTTAGTAAGATTTCAAAATTTAAGTCAGTTCCTGCCATAAGGCAAAAAATATGACCGAACCCAAGTATTAAAAACACCGACCCCAAGCACTAAAACGAGCGAACCCAAGTGTGAAAACGATGATATTTTTTTCAAAATCTTCTTTTGGCTGATTTTTTGTTTGATTCGGGTACAGACCGTGATTCTTAGGAAGAATCCAAAATTTCAGTCCATTTGATGCCATAGTGACAAAGTTATGCCCGAACCTAAGTTTGACAAAGTGCCCATAAAAACACGAAAATTTTGTATGGAGATAATTAAAATTCTTCTTTTGGCTTTTGTTTGATTCGGGTACAGACCATGATTCTTAGGAAGAATCCAAAATTTCAGTCCAATTGGTGCCATAGGGCCAAAGTTATGGCGGAACCTAAATTTGACAAAGCGCTAATAAAACAATGAAAATTTTTCTACGAAAAAAATTAAAATTCTTATGTTGGCAGATTTTCTGATGGATTCGGGTACAGACCATGGTTATTAGTAAGATTTCAAAATTTAATTCAGTTCCGTGCCATAAGGCAAAAAATATGACCGAACCCAAGTATTAAAAACACCGACCCCAAGCACTAAAACGAGCGAACCCAAGTGTGAAAACGATGATATTTTTTTCAAAATCTTCTTTTGGCTGATTTTTTGTTTGATTCGGGTACAGACCGTGATTCTTAGGAAGAATCCAAAATTTCAGTCCATTTGATGCCATAGTGACAAAGTTATGCCCGAACCTAAGTTTGACAAAGTGCCCATAAAAACACGAAAATTTTGTATGGAGAAAATTAAAATTCTTCTTTTGGCTTTTGTTTGATTCGGGTACAGACCATGATTCTAAGGAAGAATTCAAAATTTCAGTCCAGTTGGTGCCATAGGGCCAAAGTTATGGCGGAACCTAAATTTGACAAAGTGCTAATCAAACAATGAAAATTTTTTTGCGAAAAAATTAAAATTCTTATGTTGGCAGATTTTCTGATGGATTCGGGTACAGACCATGGTTCTTAGTAAGATTTCAAAATTTAAGTCAGTTCCGTGCCATAATGCAAAAAATATGACCGAACCCAAGTATTAAAAACACCGACCCCAAGCACTAAAACGAGCGAACCCAAGTGTGAAAACGATGATATTTTTTTCAAAATCTTCTTTTGGCTGATTTTTTGTTTGATTCGGGTACAGACCGTGATTCTTAGGAAGAATCCAAAATTTCAGTCCATTTAATGCCATAGTGACAAAGTTATGCCCGAACCTAAGTTTGACAAAGTGCCCATAAAAACACGAAAATTTTGTATGGAAATAATTAAAATTCTTCTTTTGGCTTTTGTTTGATTCGGGTACAGACCATGATTCTTAGGAAGAATCCAAAATTTCAGTCCAATTGGTGCCATAGGGCCAAAGTTATGGCGGAACCTAAATTTGACAAAGCGCTAATAAAACAATGAAAATTTTTCTACGAAAAAAATTAAAATTCTTATGTTGGCAGATTTTCTGATGGATTCGGGTACAGACCATGGTTATTAGTAAGATTTCAAAATTTAATTCAGTTCCGTGCCATAAGGCAAAAAATATGACCGAACCCAAGTATTAAAAACACCGACCCCAAGCACTAAAACGAGCGAACCCAAGTGTGAAAACGATGATATTTTTTTCAAAATCTTATTTTGGCTGATTTTTTGTTTGATTCGGGTACAGACCGTGATTCTTAGGAAGAATCCAAAATTTCAGTCCATTTGATGCCATAGTGACAAAGTTATGCCCGAACCTAAGTTTGACAAAGTGCCCATAAAAACACGAAAATTTTGTATGGAGAAAATTAAAATTCTTCTTTTGGCTTTTGTTTGATTCGGGTACAGACCATGATTCTTAGGAAGAATCCAAAATTTCAGTCCAATTGGTGCCATAGGGCCAAAGATATGGCGGAACCTAAATTTGACAAAGTGCTAATAAAAAAATGAAAATTTTTTTACGAAAAAAATTAAAATTCTTATGTTGGCAGATTTTCTGATGGATTCGGGTACAGACCATGGTTCTTAGTAAGATTTTAAAATTTAAGTCAGTTCCGAGCCATAAGGCAAAAAATATGACCGAACCCAAGTATTAAAAACACCGACCCCAAGCACTAAAACGAGCGAACCCAAGTGTGAAAACGATGATATTTTTTTTCAAAATCTTCTTTTGGCTGATTTTTTGTTTGATTCGGGTACAGACCGTGATTCTTAGGAAGAATCCAAAATTTCAGTCCATTTGATGCCATAGTGACAAAGTTATGCCCGAACCTAAGTTTGACAAAGTGCCCATAAAAACACGAAAATTTTGTATGGAGAAAATTAAAATTCTTCTTTTGGCTTTTGATTGATTCGGGTACAGACCATGATTCTTAGGAAGAATCCAAAATATCAGTCCAATTGGTGCCATAGGGCCAAAGTTATGGCGGAACCTAAATTTGACAAAGCGCTAATAAAACAATGAAAATTTTTCTACGAAAAAAATTAAAATTCTTATGTTGGCAGATTTTCTGATGGATTCGGGTACAGACCATGGTTATTAGTAAGATTTCAAAATTTAATTCAGTTCCGTGCCATAAGGCAAAAAATATGACCGAACCCAAGTATTAAAAACACCGACCCCAAGCACTAAAACGAGCGAACCCAAGTGTGAAAACGATGATATTTTTTTCAAAATCTTATTTTGGCTGATTTTTTGTTTGATTCGGGTACAGACCGTGATTCTTAGGAAGAATCCAAAATTTCAGTCCATTTGATGCCATAGTGACAAAGTTATGCCCGAACCTAAGTTTGACAAAGTGCCCATAAAAACACGAAAATTTTGTATGGAGAAAATTAAAATTCTTCTTTTGGCTTTTGTTTGATTCGGGTACAGACCATGATTCTTAGGAAGAATCCAAAATTTCAGTCCAATTGGTGCCATAGGGCCAAAGATATGGCGGAACCTAAATTTGACAAAGTGCTAATAAAAAAATGAAAATTTTTTTACGAAAAAAATTAAAATTCTTATGTTGGCAGATTTTCTGATGGATTCGGGTACAGACCATGGTTCTTAGTAAGATTTCAAAATTTAAGTCAGTTCCGTGCCATAAGGCAAAAAATATGACCGAACCCAAGTATTAAAAACACCGACCCCAAGCACTAAAACGAGCGAACCCAAGTGTGAAAACGATGATATTTTTTTCAAAATCTTATTTTGGCTGATTTTTTGTTTGATTCGGGTACAGACCGTGATTCTTAGGAAGAATCCAAAATTTCAGTCCATTTGATGCCATAGTGTCAAAGTTATGCCCGAACCTAAGTTTGACAAAGTGCCCATAAAAACACGAAAATTTTGTATGGAGAAAATTAAAATTCTTCTTTTGGCTTTTGTTTGATTCGGGTACAGACCATGATTCTTAGGAAGAATCCAAAATTTCAGTCCAATTGGTGCCATAGGGCCAAAGATATGGCGGAACCTAAATTTGACAAAGTGCTAATAAAAAAATGAAAATTTTTTTACGAAAAAAATTAAAATTCTTATGTTGGCAGATTTTCTGATGGATTCGGGTACAGACCATGGTTCTTAGTAAGATTTCAAAATTTAAGTCAGTTCCTGCCATAAGGCAAAAAATATGACCGAACCCAAGTATTAAAAACACCGACCCCAAGCACTAAAACGAGCGAACCCAAGTGTGAAAACGATGATATTTTTTTCAAAATCTTCTTTTGGCTGATTTTTTGTTTGATTCGGGTACAGACCGTGATTCTTAGGAAGAATCCAAAATTTCAGTCCATTTTATGCCATAGTGACAAAGTTATGCCCGAACCTAAGTTTGACAAAGTGCCCATAAAAACACGAAAATTTTGTATGGAGAAAATTAAAATTCTTCTTTTGGCTTTTGTTTGATTCGGGTACAGACCATGATTCTTAGGAAGAATCCAAAATTTCAGTCCAATTGGTGCCATAGGGCCAAAGTTATGGCGGAACCTAAATTTGACAAAGTGCTAATAAAACAATGAAAATTTTTTTACGAAAAAAATTAAAATTCTTATGTTGGCAGATTTTCTGATGGATTCGGGTACAGACCATGGTTCTAAGTAAGTTCCGTGCCATAAGGCAAAAAATATGACCGAACCCAAGTATTAAAAACACCGACCACAAGCACTAAAACGAGCGAACCCAAGTGTGAAAACGATGGCATTTTTTTCAAAATCTTCTTTTGGCTGATTTTTTGTTTGATTCGGGTACAGACCGTGATTCTTAGGAAGAATCCAAAATTTCTGTCCATTTGATGCCATAGTGACAAAGTTATGCCCGAACCTAAGTTTGACAAAGTGCCCATAAAAACACGAAAATTTTGTATGGAGAAAATTAAAATTCTTCTTTTGGCTGATTTTTTGTTTGATTCGGGTACAGACCATGATTCTTAGGAAGAATCCAAAATTTCAGTCCAATTGGTGCCATAGGGCCAAAGTTATGGCGGAACCTAAATTTGACAAAGTGCTAATAAAACAATGAAAATTTTTTTACGAAAAAAATTAAAATTCTTATGTTGGCAGATTTTCTGATGGATTCGGGTACAGACCATGGTTCTTAGTAAGATTTCAAAATTTAAGTCAGTTCCGTGCCATAAGGCCAAAAATATGACCGAACCCAAGTATTAAAAACACCGACCCCAAGAACTAAAACGAGCGAACCCAATAATTGTGAAAACGATGATATTTTTTTCAAAATCTTCTTTTGGCTGATTTTTTGTTTGATTCGGGTACAGACCGTGATTCTTAGGAAGAATCCAAAATTTCAGTCCATTTGATGCCATAGTGACAAAGTTATGCCCGAACCTAAGTTTGACAAAGTGCCCATAAAAACACGAAAATTTTGTATGGAGAAAATTAAAATTCTTCTTTTGGCTTTTGTTTGATTCGGGTACAGACCATGATTCTTAGGAAGAATCCAAAATTTCAGTCCAATTGGTGCCATAGGGCCAAAGTTATGGCGGAACCTAAATTTGACAAAGCGCTAATAAAACAATGAAAATTTTTCTACGAAAAAAATTAAAATTCTTATGTTGGCAGATTTTCTGATGGATTCGGGTACAGACCATGGTTATTAGTAAGATTTCAAAATTTAATTCAGTTCCGTGCCATAAGGCAAAAAATATGACCGAACCCAAGTATTAAAAACACCGACCCCAAGCACTAAAACGAGCGAACCCAAGTGTGAAAACGATGATATTTTTTTCAAAATCTTATTTTGGCTGATTTTTTGTTTGATTCGGGTACAGACCGTGATTCTTAGGAAGAATCCAAAATTTCAGTCCATTTGATGCCATAGTGACAAAGTTATGCCCGAACCTAAGTTTGACAAAGTGCCCATAAAAACACGAAAATTTTGTATGGAGAAAATTAAAATTCTTCTTTTGGCTTTTGTTTGATTCGGGTACAGACCATGATTCTTAGGAAGAATCCAAAATTTCAGTCCAATTGGTGCCATAGGGCCAAAGATATGGCGGAACCTAAATTTGACAAAGTGCTAATAAAAAAATGAAAATTTTTTTACGAAAAAAATTAAAATTCTTATGTTGGCAGATTTTCTGATGGATTCGGGTACAGACCATGGTTCTTAGTAAGATTTCAAAATTTAAGTCAGTTCCGTGCCATAAGGCAAAAAATATGACCGAACCCAAGTATTAAAAACACCGACCCCAAGCACTAAAACGAGCGAACCCAAGTGTGAAAACGATGATATTTTTTTCAAAATCTTATTTTGGCTGATTTTTTGTTTGATTCGGGTACAGACCGTGATTCTTAGGAAGAATCCAAAATTTCAGTCCATTTGATGCCATAGTGACAAAGTTATGCCCGAACCTAAGTTTGACAAAGTGCCCATAAAAACACGAAAATTTTGTATGGAGAAAATTAAAATTCTTCTTTTGGCTTTTGTTTGATTCGGGTACAGACCATGATTCTTAGGAAGAATCCAAAATTTCAGTCCAATTGGTGCCATAGGGCCAAAGATATGGCGGAACCTAAATTTGACAAAGTGCTAATAAAAAAATGAAAATTTTTTTACGAAAAAAATTAAAATTCTTATGTTGGCAGATTTTCTGATGGATTCGGGTACAGACCATGGTTCTTAGTAAGATTTCAAAATTTAAGTCAGTTCCTGCCATAAGGCAAAAAATATGACCGAACCCAAGTATTAAAAACACCGACCCCAAGCACTAAAACGAGCGAACCCAAGTGTGAAAACGATGATATTTTTTTCAAAATCTTCTTTTGGCTGATTTTTTGTTTGATTCGGGTACAGACCGTGATTCTTAGGAAGAATCCAAAATTTCAGTCCATTTGATGCCATAGTGACAAAGTTATGCCCGAACCTAAGTTTGACAAAGTGCCCATAAAAACACGAAAATTTTGTATGGAGAAAATTAAAATTCTTCTTTTGGCTTTTGTTTGATTCGGGTACAGACCATGATTCTTAGGAAGAATCCAAAATTTCAGTCCAATTGGTGCCATAGGGCCAAAGTTATGGCGGAACCTAAATTTGACAAAGTGCTAATAAAACAATGAAATTTTTTTACGAAAAAAATTAAAATTCTTATGTTGGCAGATTTTCTGATGGATTCGGGTACAGACCATGGTTCTAAGTAAGATTTCAAAATTTAAGTCAGTTCCGTGCCATAAGGCAAAAAATATGACCGAACCCAAGTATTAAAAACACCGACCACAAGCACTAAAACGAGCGAACCCAAGTGTGAAAACGATGGCATTTTTTTCAAAATCTTCTTTTGGCTGATTTTTTGTTTGATTCGGGTACAGACCGTGATTCTTAGGAAGAATCCAAAATTTCTGTCCATTTGATGCCATAGTGACAAAGTTATGCCCGAACCTAAGTTTGACAAAGTGCCCATAAAAACACGAAAATTTTGTATGGAGAAAATTAAAATTCTTCTTTTGGCTGATTTTTTGTTTGATTCGGGTACAGACCATGATTCTTAGGAAGAATCCAAAATTTCAGTCCAATTGGTGCCATAGGGCCAAAGTTATGGCGGAACCTAAATTTGACAAAGTGCTAATAAAACAATGAAAATTTTTTTACGAAAAAAATTAAAATTCTTATGTTGGCAGATTTTCTGATGGATTCGGGTACAGACCATGGTTCTTAGTAAGATTTCAAAATTTAAGTCAGTTCCGTGCCATAAGGCCAAAAATATGACCGAACCCAAGTATTAAAAACACCGACCCCAAGAACTAAAACGAGCGAACCCAATAATTGTGAAAACGATGATATTTTTTTCAAAATCTTCTTTTGGCTGATTTTTTGTTTGATTCGGGTACAGACTGTGATTCTTAGGAAGAAT
Organism: Limnephilus lunatus; assembly: GCA_917563855.2. NCBI lineage: Eukaryota > Metazoa > Arthropoda > Insecta > Trichoptera > Limnephilidae > Limnephilus > Limnephilus lunatus. Next base: position 20,670 of record CAKJTF020000011.1, read on the forward strand.
CTAAAATTTCAGTCCATTTGATGCCATAGTGACAAAGTTATGCCCGAACCTAAGTTTTGACAAAGTGCCCATAAAAACACGAAAATTTTGTATGGAGAAAATTAAAATTCTTCTTTGGCTTTTGTTTGATTCGGGTACAGACCATGATTCTTAGGAAGAATCCAAAATTTCAGTCCAATTGGTGCCATAGGGTCAAAGTTATGGCGGAACCAAAATTTGACAAAGTGCTAATAAAACAATGAAAATTTTTTTACGAAAAAAATTAAAATTCTTATGTTGGCAGATTTTCTGATGGATTCGGGTACAGACCATGGTTCTAAGTAAGATTTCAAAATTTAAGTCAGTTCCGTGCCATAAGGCAAAAAATATGACCGAACCCAAGTATTAAAAACACCGACCCCAAGCACTAAAACGAGCGAACCCAAGTGTGAAAACGATGATTTTTTTTTCAAAATCTTCTTTTGGCTGATTTTTTGTTTGATTCGGGTACAGACTGTGATTCTTAGGAAGAATCCAAAATTTCAGTCCATTTGATGCCATATAGTGATAAAGTTATGCCCGAACCTAAGTTTGACAAAGTGCCCATAAAAACACGAAAATTTTGTATGGAGAAAATTAAAATTCTTCTTTTGGGTTTTGTTTGATTCGGGTACAGACCATGATTCTTAGGAAGAATCCAAAATTTCAGTCCATTTGATGCCATAGTGACAAAGTTATGCCCGAACCTAAGTTTGACAAAGTGCCCATAAAAACACGAAAATTTTGTATGGAGAAAATTAAATATCTTCTTTTGGCTTTTGTTTGATTCGGGTACAGACCATGATTCTTAGGAAGAATCCAAAATTTCAGTCCAATTGGTGCCATAGGGCCAAAGTTATGGCGGAACCTAAATTTGACAAAGTGCTAATAAAACAATGAAAATTTTTTTACGAAAAAAATTAAAATTCTTATGTTGGCAGATTTTCTGATGGATTCGGGTACAGACCATGGTTCTTAGTAAGATTTCAAAATTTAAGTCAGTTCCGAGCCATAAGGCAAAAAATATGACCGAACCCAAGTATTAAAAACACCGACCCCAAGCACTAAAACGAGCGAACCCAAGTGTGAAAACGATGATATTTTTTTTCAAAATCTTCTTTGGCTGATTTTTTGTTTGATTCGGGTACAGACCGTGATTCTTAGGAAGAATCCAAAATTTAAGTCCATTTGATGCCATAGTGACAAAGTTATGCCCGAACCTAAGTTTGACAAAGTGCCCATAAAAACACGAAAATTTTGTATGGAGAAAATTAAAATTCTTCTTTTGGCTTTTGTTTGATTCGGGTACAGACCATGATTCTTAGGAAGAATCCAAAATTTCAGTCCAATTGGTGCCATAGGGCCAAAGTTATGGCGGAACCTAAATTTGACAAAGTGCTAATAAAACAATGAAAATTTTTTTACGAAAAAAATTAAAATTCTTATGTTGGCAGATTTTCTGATGGATTCGGGTACAGACCATGGTTCTAAGTAAGATTTCAAAATTTATGTCAGTTCCGTGCCATAAGGCAAAAAATATGACCGAACCCAAGTATTAAAAACACCGACCACAAGCACTAAAACGAGCGAACCCAAGTGTGAAAACGATGGCATTTTTTTCAAAATCTTCTTTTGGCTGATTTTTTGTTTGATTCGGGTACAGACCGTGATTCTTAGGAAGAATCCAAAATTTCAGTCCATTTGATGCCATAGTGACAAAGTTATGCCCGAACCTAAGTTTGACAAAGTGCCCATAAAAACACGAAAATTTTGTATGGAGAAAATTAAAATTCTTCTTTTGGCTTTTGTTTGATTCGGGTACAGACCATGATTCTTAGGAAGAATCCAAAATTTCAGTCCAATTGGTGCCATAGGGCCAAAGTTATGGCGGAACCTAAATTTGACAAAGTGCTAATAAAAAAACAATGAAAATTTTTTTACGAAAAAAATTAAAATTCTTATGTTGGCAGATTTTCTGATGGATTCGGGTACAGACCATGGTTCTTAGTAAGATTTCAAAATTTAAGTCAGTTCCGTGCCATAAGGCAAAAAATATGACCGAACCCAAGTATTAAAAACACCGACCCCAAGCACTAAAACGAGCGAACCCAAGTGTGAAAACGATGATATTTTTTTCAAAATCTTCTTTTGGCTGATTTTTTGTTTGATTCGGGTACAGACCGTGATTCTTAGGAAGAATCCAAAATTTCAGTCCATTTGATGCCATAGTGACAAAGTTATGCCCGAACCTAAGTTTGACAAAGTGCCCATAAAAACACGAAAATTTTGTATGGAGAAAATTAAAATTCTTCTTTTGGCTTTTGTTTGATTCGGGTACAGACCATGATTCTTAGGAAGAATCCGAAATTTCAGTCCAATTGGTGCCATAGGGCCAAAGTTATGGCGGAACCTAAATTTGACAAAGTGCTAATAAAACAATGAAAATTTTTTTACGAAAAAAATTAAAATTCTTATGTTGGCAGATTTTCTGATGGATTCGGGTACAGACCATGGTTCTAAGTAAGATTTCAAAATTTAAGTCAGTTCCGTGCCATAAGGCAAAAAATATGACCGAACCCAAGTATTAAAAACACCGACCACAAGCACTAAAACGAGCGAACCCAAGTGTGAAAACGATGGCATTTTTTTCAAAATCTTCTTTTGGCTGATTTTTTGTTTGATTCGGGTACAGACCGTGATTCTTAGGAAGAATCCAAAATTTCTGTCCATTTGATGCCATAGTGACAAAGTTATGCCCGAACCTAAGTTTGACAAAGTGCCCATAAAAACACGAAAATTTTGTATGGAGAAAATTAAAATTCTTCTTTTGGCTGATTTTTTGTTTGATTCGGGTACAGACCATGATTCTTAGGAAGAATCCAAAATTTCAGTCCAATTGGTGCCATAGGGCCAAAGTTATGGCGGAACCTAAATTTGACAAAGTGCTAATAAAACAATGAAAATTTTTTTACGAAAAAAATTAAAATTCTTATGTTGGCAGATTTTCTGATGGATTCGGGTACAGACCATGGTTCTTAGTAAGATTTCAAAATTTAAGTCAGTTCCGTGCCATAAGGCCAAAAATATGACCGAACCCAAGTATTAAAAACACCGACCCCAAGAACTAAAACGAGCGAACCCAATAATTGTGAAAACGATGATATTTTTTTCAAAATCTTCTTTTGGTTGATTTTTTGTTTGATTCGGGTACAGACTGTGATTCTTAGGAAGAATCTAAAATTTCAGTCCATTTGATGCCATAGTGACAAAGTTATGCCCGAACCTAAGTTTTGACAAAGTGCCCATAAAAACACGAAAATTTTGTATGGAGAAAATTAAAATTCTTCTTTTGGCTTTTGTTTGATTCGGGTACAGACCATGATTCTTAGGAAGAATCCAAAATTTCAGTCCAATTGGTGCCATAGGGTCAAAGTTATGGCGGAACCTAAATTTGACAAAGTGCTAATAAAACAATGAAAATTTTTTTACGAAAAAAATTAAAATTCTTATGTTGGCAGATTTTCTGATGGATTCGGGTACAGACCATGGTTCTAAGTAAGATTTCAAAATTTAAGTCAGTTCCGTGCCATAAGGCAAAAAATATGACCGAACCCAAGTATTAAAAACACCGACCACAAGCACTAAAACGAGCGAACCCAAGTGTGAAAACGATGATATTTTTTTCAAAATCTTCTTTTGGCTGATTTTTTGTTTGATTCGGGTACAGACCGTGATTCTTAGGAAGAATCCAAAATTTCAGTCCATTTGATGCCATAGTGACAAAGTTATGCCCGAACCTAAGTTTGACAAAGTGCCCATAAAAACACGAAAATTTTGTATGGAGAAAATTAAAATTCTTCTTTTGGCTTTTGTTTGATTCGGGTACAGACCATGATTCTTAGGAAGAATCCAAAATTTCAGTCCAATTGGTGCCATAGGGTCAAAGTTATGGCGGAACCTAAATTTGACAAAGTGCTAATAAAACAATGAAAATTCTTTTGCGAAAAAATTAAAATTCTTATGTTGGCAGATTTTCTGATGGATTCGTGTACAGACCATGGTTCTTAGTAAGATTTCAAAATTTAACTCAGTTCCGTGCCATAAGGCAAAAAATATGACCGAACCCAAGTATTAAAAACACCGACCCCAAGCACTAAAACGAGCGAACCCAAGTGTGAAAACGATGATTTTTTTTTCAAAATCTTCTTTTGGCTGATTTTTTGGTTGATTCGGGTACAGACTGTGATTCTTAGGAAGAATCCAAAATTTCAGTCCATTTGATGCCATATAGTGATAAAGTTATGCCCGAACCTAAGTTTGACAAAGTGCCCATAAAAACACGAAAATTTTGTATGGAGAAAATTAAAATTCTTCTTTTGGCTTTTGTTTGATTCGGGTACAGACCATGATTCTTAGGAAGAATCCAAAATTTCAGTCCATTTGATGCCATAGTGACAAAGTTATGCCCGAACCTAAGTTTGACAAAGTGCCCATAAAAACACGAAAATTTTGTATGGAGAAAATTAAATATCTTCTTTTGGCTTTTGTTTGATTCGGGTACAGACCATGATTCTTAGGAAGAATCCAAAATTTCAGTCCAATTGGTGCCATAGGGCCAAAGTTATGGCGGAACCTAAATTTGACAAAGTGCTAATAAAACAATGAAAATTTTTTTACGAAAAAATTAAAATTCTTATGTTGGCAGATTTTCTGATGGATTCGGGTACAGACCATGGTTCTTAGTAAGATTTCAAAATTTAAGTCAGTTCCGTGCCATAAGGCAAAAAATATGACCGAACCCAAGTATTAAAAACACCGACCCCAAGCACTAAAACGAGCGAACCCAAGTGTGAAAACGATGTTTTTTTTTTTCAAAATCTTCTTTTGGCTGATTTTTGTTTGATTCGGGTACAGACCGTGATTCTTAGGAAGAATCCAAAATTTCAGTCCATTTGATGCCATAGTGACAAAGTTATGCCCGAACCTAAGTTTGACAAAGTGCCCATAAAAACACGAAAATTTTGTATGGAGAAAATTAAAATTCTTCTTTTGGCTTTTGTTTGATTCGGGTACAGACCATGATTCTAAGGAAGAATCCAAAATTTCAGTCCAGTTGGTGCCATAGGGCCAAAGTTATGGCGGAACCTAAATTTGACAAAGTGCTAATAAAACAATGAAAATTTTTTTACGAAAAAATTAAAATTCTTATGTTGGCAGATTTTCTGATGGATTCGGGTACAGACCATGGTTCTTAGTAAGATTTCAAAATTTAAGTCAGTTCCGTGCCATAAGGCAAAAAATATGACCGAACCCAAGTATTAAAAACACCGACCCCAAGCACTAAAACGAGCGAACCCAAGTGTGAAAACGATGATATTTTTTTCAAAATCTTCTTTTGGCTGATTTTTTGTTTGATTCGGGTACAGACCGTGATTCTTAGGAAGAATCCAAAATTTCAGTCCATTTGATGCCATAGTGACAAAGTTATGCCCGAACCTAAGTTTGACAAAGTGCCCATAAAAACACGAAAATTTTGTATGGAGAAAATTAAAATTCTTCTTTTGGCTTTTGTTTGATTCGGGTACAGACCATGATTCTTAGGAAGAATCCAAAATTTCAGTCCATTTGATGCCATAGTGACAAAGTTATGCCCGAACCTAAGTTTGACAAAGTGCCCATAAAAACACGAAAATTTTGTATGGAGAAAATTAAATATCTTCTTTTGGCTTTTGTTTGATTCGGGTACAGACCATGATTCTTAGGAAGAATCCAAAATTTCAGTCCATTTGATGCCATAGTGACAAAGTTATGCCCGAACCTAAGTTTGACAAAGTGCCCATAAAAACACGAAAATTTTGTATGGAGAAAATTAAATATCTTCTTTTGGCTTTTGTTTGATTCGGGTACAGACCATGATTCTTAGGAAGAATCCAAAATTTCAGTCCAATTGGTGCCATAGGGCCAAAGTTATGGCGGAACCTAAATTTGACAAAGTGCTAATAAAACAATGAAAATTCTTTTACGAAAAAAATTAAAATTCTTATGTTGGCAGATTTTCTGATGGATTCGGGTACAGACCATGGTTCTAAGTAAGATTTCAAAATTTAAGTCAGTTCCGTGCCATAAGGCAAAAAATATGACCGAACCCAAGTATTAAAAACACCGACCCCAAGCACTAAAACGAGCGAACCCAAGTGTGAAAACGATGATATTTTTTTCAAAATCTTCTTTTGGCTGATTTTTTGTTTGATTCGGGTACAGACCGTGATTCTTAGGAAGAATCCAAAATTTCAGTCCATTTGATGCCATAGTGACAATGTTATGCCCGAACCTAAGTTTGACAAAGTGCCCATAAAAACACGAAAATTTTGTATGGAGAAAATTAAATATCTTCTTTTGGCTTTTGTTTGATTCGGGTACAGACCATGATTCTTAGGAAGAATCCAAAATTTCAGTCCAATTGGTGCCATAGGGCCAAAGTTATGGCGGAACCTAAATTTGACAAAGTGCTAATAAAACAATGAAAATTTTTTTACGAAAAAATTAAAATTCTTATGTTGGCAGATTTTCTGATGGATTCGGGTACAGACCATGGTTCTTAGTAAGATTTCAAAATTTAAGTCAGTTCCGTGCCATAAGGCAAAAAATATGACCGAACCCAAGTATTAAAAACACCGACCCCAAGCACTAAAACGAGCGAACCCAAGTGTGAAAACGATGATTTTTTTTCAAAATCTTCTTTTGGCTGATTTTTTGTTTGATTCGGGTACAGACCGTGATTCTTAGGAAGAATCCAAAATTTCAGTCCATTTGATGCCATAGTTACAACGTTATGCCCGAACCTAAGTTTGACAAAGTGCCCATAAAAACACGAAAATTTTGTATGGAGAAAATTCAAATTCTTCTTTTGGCTGATTTTTTGTTTGATTCGGGTACAGACCATGATTCTTAGGAAGAATCCAAAATTTCAGTCCAATTGGTGCCATAGGGCCAAAGTTATGGCGGAACCTAAATTTGACAAAGTGAAAATTTTTTTACGAAAAAAATTAAAATTCTTATGTTGGCAGATTTTCTGATGGATTCGGGTACAGACCATGGTTCTAAGTAAGATTTCAAAATTTAAGTCAGTTCCGTGCCATAAGGCAAAAAATATGACCGAACCCAAGTATTAAAAACACCGACCACACGCACTAAAACGAGCGAACCCAAGTGTGAAAACGATGATATTTTTTTCAAAATCTTCTTTTGGCTGATTTTTTGTTTGATTCGGGTACAGACCGTGATTCTTAGGAAGAATCCAAAATTTCAGTCCATTTGATGCCATAGTGACAAAGTTATGCCCGAACCTAAGTTTGACAAAGTGCCCATAAAAACACGAAAATTTTGTATTGAGATAATTAAAATTCTTCTTTTGGCTTTTGTTTGATTCGGGTACAGACCATGATTCTTATAGCCCAGTCAATGAACGCATTGAACTGGAACAAATTCGGGGAGAGCTGATTTTTTGCAAGTGAATAGTACTTTCTACAGAGAGTATTTTCCAAAAAATCCCCACCCCTCCCCCGCTTGCTTCCTCCGCTGCACCCCCCCAAACTTTGAAATTGTAGAGTTCTACAAAATCCATTATATCTCCTAAACTATAATACATATCTGAAAAATAATTACACCGTTACACTTTTAAGAAAGCTGTCTAGAAAAGAGATGACAAGTTTTTTTTTTGTTATCTACTACGGTTTGGCAAATAATAATGAAATTGTCGCCAAAAAAAATTTTTTTTTCGTAAAATTTTGATTTAAGGGTGAATATTTTTTTTGTCTGAGGAATCACGCAAAAATGTTTCAAACAAACTATTTGCCAAATTTAATAGGATTTAAAACGACATATAATATTGTTTACCTTTATCCTTAATACTGGTCAAATTTCGACTCAATCGCAGGGCGGCACGGAGTGCAGGCTATGAGGCTTGGCAGTTGAGCCGCCCGCAGTGGTGCAGGTGACCGATTTGTGTTTAGCTAGCACTATTTATAGTTTTAAATTAAAACACTGAGTACTTTTTCATTGGTTTATGATATTAAAACACTTTTAATATTAAAAAGTATTTGCAATAAAAGAATGTAAAGAATTATATTACAAAAATTATAGGGTAGGTTTTAGGGGACTATTATTATTATTCACTGGGCATCACAGTCGTCTTCAAATATTTCATCAGTATTTTTAGATGTGTTACTGCAGGAGAGTCCATTGCATTGACCACACATATCAGAACACTCTAGTCCTGCCCCCCGACAGCTGCACCACTTTCCGCACGAGGTTTTACAGTTACAAGAAATCAGCATTAGAAGTTCATTTGGAGCCGCGGGACATGTCATTGGAATAGGTATTAACTTATATTCTCTTCTTTGCCATCCCCACTTATAAGACGATAGTTCATTTCCTAGCCATGTTTGAATTTGGAGGTACGTCCTAAGGAGATGCTGGCGGGCTGCGTTCTTTGTTGGTGGAAGTCTTGCCAAATCAAACTTAGATTTAAGAGACATCTTGGCATTTAAATGCTTATACTTAAAATATCTAGCCTCATCGAGATTCTTGTATTTTGCCAATCCGTACAAACTTAAAAGAAAGCGTTCACCATTTTGGAAGAGCAGGTCCTTTTCCATGTGGGGCTGAATGAAATTCTCAGCCGCATCTTTCAAATCTGTCGGTGTAGTTATTAGACTTACAGCCTTCATTTTTCCGATACCATACAAAGCAGAGGTTGTGTCACATCCTGTGACAGCATGAGCAAATAATATGAGTTTCCTTTGATTACCATACATATGTACAAAAAACTGAACAGAATACACAGTACTGGTGTTAGTAGAAGTGGCTATTGGTTTCCAAAAAAACAGCTTGTTTTCCGTTGGAGGGACCAATGCTACTTAGCAATACTAATAAATCTGTGTCTGTTCCAACAACCACCACAGTGCTACCAAGCTCTATATACTTAATCGCCCGACCCACTATCTCCGTATCATCATCATCGTTTTCTGTTATTGTCTGTATGTTTGCAGCATGACACTTAATTTTAACAGCTTCTATTAACCTCTTTTTATTTTGAGAATTGGCGAGAAATTCTACCTGAGGTGTTGTACAGACAGTATAATCAGAAAATATAATTTCACTTGATGTTCTTTTTGCAGCTCTTCTTGACTGCTCCTGCTGTTTTGTTGTAGCGTTCTCGGGATAACCATAAAAAACTATTATTACATTTGCACCATACTTTTTAGATACATAATTAACATATCTTTCGGTAATATCATGGAAAGTAGAGACTTAAGGTCACACTACTGCATGTAATAGGTGATGGTGGATATCAAGAATAAACGCAACTTCATCCTTTGTGGAATTGATATCAACGATACCATCGTCAAATGCTTTTACAATGGAGGTTTTCTTACCTTTCTTTAAAGAAACATCAAATAAAGAAGGTGGATGTTAGTATAGTTAATAGTTCAAACTCAAAGTAGGATTTGAGCTTTGCAGGACTGTCACATATGCATAATATTCTATTAAATATATCTGCTGAGGGTTGATTACAGCTTCTTTGTTTCTAATTCTGACAGACTTATTACTGGCTTGAGTAACAACCATATCCGATCTAAGTAGCTTTAGTTCAGAAAAAATTTGCCCTGTCATTTTCTTCATAGCTTTGAAACCTATCTCGTAGACATCGTCACGTGTTACGGTTGAGTCTGATACTAATCCCGAAGAAATGCAAATTAATTCACCAGACTTTTGAGCAAAAGGGTTGTGTTGGTTTAACCAGTTTACAAATTTTGATAAGTCTTGGTTGTCTCGTAGCTGGCGGCTCTCCCTAAGCTCAACATTCTGCTCACTTGTCTTGTAGCTTAAACCCAAGAAATTATGAAATGCTAATTGTGTGAACGTGTCATCTTTGATTGTAGGAGGCCCAGCTCTTATTAGAGATCTTTGGTATCTGTCACCTTCGTGATAAGATGAACAAATGCCCAATGACGACAACACTTCTATTAAATGTTTATATCCATACATTTTTTGTAGATATAAACACAAACTTGTTTGTATTGATGATAAAAAAATACCTAGGCCTTGCAGATGCTATTATGACGTGGTTAATTACTATACGTCTTCTCATAATATCAGGTCCATTATCGTACAATCTCTTCTTTGTTTCAGTTGACGTGAACAGATTCAGAGTTTCAGGAACTAAATCATCACCCCCACGACTAATTTCTGGAATATCAGGATAACTTTCACAATCATATGGCATTTTTTGAATATCTTCTCTGATTATTTCTGCGGCAGCACGTACAATTCTTAAACGTTTCAGATTTACATTATTTTCTTTATTTCTGTACCAGTCATCTAGAATCTTATAAGTAGAGTGAGACATGCATATGACAGTCTTTCTGCCAAAAATATACGTGTATATCCGTTCTTGAAAATAGTCAATAAGTTGTTTTTTTCAGAAATTTATCTGAGTACGGAAGATCAGTGCCACAAAGGTCTATTACTATTTCCCTTAATTTCTCTAATGTAAACTGACATTCGTCAGAATTTTCTAAGAAATTACAGAGCTTAAGAATTTTTTTTGCTGAATCTTCATCTTTAGGTCTTCCTACATACTGATTTGATTTACTTTTACAGAACTTCTTGTAGCAACTGCCGTGATAGCGAGCTTCTGCAGCGACCAAATCAAACACACTTAACAGTTTAGATTTAACTTTTGCACCCCATTTATCATCTATTAAACATTAATCAATGTTTCTCTTATTTCTAGTGTTAACACCAAATGTATTTTTTCACGATATTTTTCAGGTAGATAGACATTTAAAACTGTTTTTTTGTCACAAATAATACAATTCTCCAAGAAATTAAACGTGTTTTCTAAATGCCTTAGGAATGGTTGAGATGTACTGGTCGATGGTCTTCACTTAACATTTGTAAAAGCTGTACTTTTTTCTACAATCTATATGCACGGTTACGCTATCCAAACGGGTTAATTTAACATGATTATTGTCATTTCTTTCAATACTAGCGTTAATTAGCATCTGTAACCCTTTCGTTACTTTAAAAACATTTCCAGTAAGTTATTTTTTGCATAAAATACACCATAGGTTGACTTCAGACATTTTCAGATTGAAAATTTCTTTTTAAATAATTGTTTCTCAATATTTTTACCTGATGAAGGTGGTAAAACGCACAAAAAACTTGATTAACTGAACTCTTGGCACAACAACGTCAAAACATAATGCACAAAACTGACACACACCTCAACCTTAAGACATCGGAGATCAAACTGGTAAAAAAATATGCAGCGATGCGACGCAACAATGCGCGATGCGTCGCCTGGCTTCACGCACGCCATTGCGTTCATCCACTTTTTTCAATAGAAATTAAAAATATAAGTAAATACTGTTATACATGGTTTTAAAGCTAATTAAATTTGGCAAATGATTTGTTTGAAGTATTTTTTAATATTCTCTCAGACAAAAAAAATATTCAACTTCAAAAAAAAAATTTGCAAAAAACAAAAAAAAGTTAACAACAATCTCATTATTATTGGACAAACCAATGCAGATAATAAAAAAAGTGCAATGAATTATTTTTAGGAAATTTTATAAGAACTTCAGTGATGAATTTTTTTTTCTGATATATGTTTTAGTTTATGAGATATAATCACTTTAGTAGAACCCCACATTTTAATATTTGGGAGGGCACAGGGGGGGGAACAAGCGGGGTAGGAGTGGGGACTTTTTTTAAAAATACTCCCTAGAGTATTTACTACTAACCTGCAAAAATTCAGCTATCCCCTAATTTGTTCCAGTTAGGGCCTGTTTTTTGCTAGATTGACTGGGCTATTAGGAAGAATCCAAAATTTCAGTCCAATTGGTGCCATAGGGCCAAAGTTATGGCGGAACCTAAATTTGACAAAGCGCTAATAAAACAATGAAAATTTTTTTACGAAAAAAATTAAAATTCTTATTATGGCAGATTTTCTGATGGATTCGGGTACAGTCCATGGTTCTTAGTAAGATTTCAAAATTTAAGTCAGTTCCGTGCCATAAGGCAAAAAATATGACCGAACCCAAGTATTAAAAACACCGACCCCAAGCACTAAAACGAGCGAACCCAAGTGTGAAAACGATGATATTTTTTTCAAAATCTTCTTTTGGCTGATTTTTTGTTTGATTCGGGTACAGACCGTGATTCTTAGGAAGAATCCAAAATTTCAGTCCATTTGATGCCATAGTGACAAAGTTATGCCCGAACCTAAGTTTGACAAAGTGCCCATAAAAACACGAAAATTTTGTATGGAGAAAATTAAAATTCTTCTTTTGGCTTTTGTTTGATTCGGGTACAGACCATGATTCTAAGGAAGAATCCAAAATTTCAGTCCAGTTGGTGCCATAGGGCCAAAGTTATGGCGGAACCTAAATTTGACAAAGTGCTAATAAAACAATGAAAATTGTTTTACGAAAAAAATTAAAATTCTTATGTTGGCACATTTTCTGATGGATTCGGGTACAGACCATGGTTCTTAGAGTAAGATTTCAAAATTTAAGTCAGTTCCGAGCCATAAGGCAAAAAATATGACCGATCCCAAGTATTAAAAACACCGACCCCAAGCACTAAAACGAGCGAACCCAAGTGTGAAAACGATGATATTTTTTTCAAAATCTTCTTATGGCTGATTTTTTGTTTGATTCGGGTACAGACCGTGATTCTTAGGAAGAATCCAAAATTTCAGTCCATTTGATGCCATAGTGACAAAGTTATGCCCGAACCTAAGTTTGACAAAGTGCCCATAAAAACACGAAAATTTTGTATGGAGAAAATTAAATATCTTCTTTTGGCTTTTGTTTGATTCGGGTACAGACCATGATTCTTAGGAAGAATCCAAAATTTCAGTCCAATTGGTGCCATAGGGCCAAAGTTATGGCGGAACCTAAATTTGACAAAGTGCTAATAAAACAATGAAAATTCTTTTACGAAAAAAATTAAAATTCTTATGTTGGCAGATTTTCTGATGGATTCGGGTACAGACCATGGTTCTAAGTAAGATTTCAAAATTTAAGTCAGTTCCGTGCCATAAGGCAAAAAATATGACCGAACCCAAGTATTAAAAACACCGACCCCAAACACTAAAACGAGCGAACCCAAGTGTGAAAACGATGATATTTTTTTCAAAATCTTCTTTTGGCTGATTTTTTGTTTGATTCGGGTACAGACCGTGATTCTTAGGAAGAATCCAAAATTTCAGTCCATTTGATGCCATAGTGACAATGTTATGCCCGAACCTAAGTTTGACAAAGTGCCCATAAAAACACGAAAATTTTGTATGGAGAAAATTAAATATCTTCTTTTGGCTTTTGTTTGATTCGGGTACAGACCATGATTCCTAGGAAGAATCCAAAATTTCAGTCCAATTAGTGCCATAGGGCCAAAGTTATGGCGGAACCTAAATTTGACAAAGTGCTAATAAAACAATGAAAATTCTTTTACGAAAAAAATTAAAATTCTTATGTTGGCAGATTTTCTGATGGATTCGGGTACAGACCATGGTTCTAAGTAAGATTTCAAAATTTAAGTCAGTTCCGTGCCATAAGGCAAAAAATATGACCGAACCCAAGTATTAAAAACACCGACCCCAAGCACTAAAACGAGCGAACCCAAGTGTGAAAACGATGATATTTTTTTCAAAATCTTCTTTTGGCTGATTTTTTGTTTGATTCGGGTACAGACCGTGATTCTTAGGAAGAATCCAAAATTTCAGTCCATTTGATGCCATAGTGACAAAGTTATGCCCGAACCTAAGTTTGACAAAGTGCCCATAAAAACACGAAAATTTTGTATGGAGAAAATTAAAATTCTTCTTTTGGCTTTTGTTTGATTCGGGTACAGACCATGATTCTAAGGAAGAATCCAAAATTTCAGTCCAGTTGGTGCCATAGGGCCAAAGTTATGGCGGAACCTAAATTTGACAAAGTGCTAATAAAACAATGAAAATTGTTTTACGAAAAAAATTAAAATTCTTATGTTGGCACATTTTCTGATGGATTCGGGTACAGACCATGGTTCTTAGAGTAAGATTTCAAAATTTAAGTCAGTTCCGAGCCATAAGGCAAAAAATATGACCGATCCCAAGTATTAAAAACACCGACCCCAAGCACTAAAACGAGCGAACCCAAGTGTGAAAACGATGATATTTTTTTCAAAATCTTCTTATGGCTGATTTTTTGTTTGATTCGGGTACAGACCGTGATTCTTAGGAAGAATCCAAAATTTCAGTCCATTTGATGCCATAGTGACAAAGTTATGCCCGAACCTAAGTTTGACAAAGTGCCCATAAAAACACGAAAATTTTGTATGGAGAAAATTAAATATCTTCTTTTGGCTTTTGTTTGATTCGGGTACAGACCATGATTCTTAGGAAGAATCCAAAATTTCAGTCCAATTGGTGCCATAGGGCCAAAGTTATGGCGGAACCTAAATTTGACAAAGTGCTAATAAAACAATGAAAATTCTTTTACGAAAAAAATTAAAATTCTTATGTTGGCAGATTTTCTGATGGATTCGGGTACAGACCATGGTTCTAAGTAAGATTTCAAAATTTAAGTCAGTTCCGTGCCATAAGGCAAAAAATATGACCGAACCCAAGTATTAAAAACACCGACCCCAAACACTAAAACGAGCGAACCCAAGTGTGAAAACGATGATATTTTTTTCAAAATCTTCTTTTGGCTGATTTTTTGTTTGATTCGGGTACAGACCGTGATTCTTAGGAAGAATCCAAAATTTCAGTCCATTTGATGCCATAGTGACAATGTTATGCCCGAACCTAAGTTTGACAAAGTGCCCATAAAAACACGAAAATTTTGTATGGAGAAAATTAAATATCTTCTTTTGGCTTTTGTTTGATTCGGGTACAGACCATGATTCCTAGGAAGAATCCAAAATTTCAGTCCAATTAGTGCCATAGGGCCAAAGTTATGGCGGAACCTAAATTTGACAAAGTGCTAATAAAACAATGAAAATTCTTTTACGAAAAAAATTAAAATTCTTATGTTGGCAGATTTTCTGATGGATTCGGGTACAGACCATGGTTCTAAGTAAGATTTCAAAATTTAAGTCAGTTCCGTGCCATAAGGCAAAAAATATGACCGAACCCAAGTATTAAAAACACCGACCCCAAGCACTAAAACGAGCGAACCCAAGTGTGAAAACGATGATATTTTTTTCAAAATCTTCTTTTGGCTGATTTTTTGTTTGATTCGGGTACAGACCGTGATTCTTAGGAAGAATCCAAAATTTCAGTCCATTTGATGCCATAGTGACAAAGTTATGCCCGAACCTAAGTTTGACAAAGTGCCCATAAAAACACGAAAATTTTGTATGGAGAAAATTAAAATTCTTCTTTTGGCTTTTGTTTGATTCGGGTAAAGACCATGATTCTTAGGAAGAATCCAAAATTTCAGTCCAATTGGTGCCATAGGGCCAAAGTTATGGTGGAACCTAAATTTGACAAAGCGCTAATAAAACAATGAAAATTTTTCTACGAAAAAAATTAAAATTCTTATGTTGGCAGATTTTCTGATGGATTCGGGTACAGACCATGGTTATTAGTAAGATTTCAAAATTTAATTCAGTTCCGTGCCATAAGGCAAAAAATATGACCGAACCCAAGTATTAAAAACACCGACCCCAAGCACTAAAACGAGCGAACCCAAGTGTGAAAACGATGATATTTTTTTCAAAATCTTCTTTTGGCTGATTTTTTGTTTGATTCGGGTACAGACCGTGATTCTTAGGAAGAATCCAAAATTTCAGTCCATTTGATGCAATAGTGACAAAGTTATGCCCGAACCTAAGTTTGACAAAGTGCCCATAAAAACACGAAAATTTTGTATGGAGAAAATTAAAATTCTTCTTTTGGCTGATTTTTTGTTTGATTCGGGTACAGACCTTGATTCTTAGGAAGAATCCAAAATTTCAGTCCAATTGGTGCCATAGGGCCAAAGTTATGGCGGAACCTAAATTTGACAAAGTGCTAATAAAACAATGAAAATTCTTTTACGAAAAAAATTAAAATTCTTATGTTGGCAGATTTTCTGATGGATTCGGGTACAGACCATGGTTCTAAGTAAGATTTCAAAATTTAAGTCAGTTCCGTGCCATAAGGCAAAAAATATGACCGAACCCAAGTATTAAAAACACCGACCACAAGAACTAAAACGAGCGAACCCAAGTGTGAAAACGATGATATTTTTTTCAAAATCTTCTTATGGCTGATTTTTTGTTTGATTCGGGTACAGACCGTGATTCTTAGGAAGAATCCAAAATTTCAGTCCATTTGATGCCATAGTGACAAAGTTATGCCCGAATAGGCACTTTGTCAAACTTAGGAGTTTGACAAAGTGCCCATAAAAACACGAAAATTTTGTATGGAGAAAATTAAAATTCTTCTTTTGGCTTTTGTTTGATTCGGGTACAGACCATGATTCTAAGGAAGAATCCAAAATTTCAGTCCAGTTGGTGCCATAGGGCCAAAGTTATGGCGGAACCTAAATTTGACAAAGTGCTAATAAAACAATGAAAATTTTTTTACGAAAAAAATTAAAATTCTTATGTTGGCAGATTTTCTGATGGATTCGGGTACAGACCATAACCATTAGTAAGATTTCAAAATTTAATTCAGTTCCGTGCCATAAGGCAAAAAATATGACCGAACCCAAGTATTAAAAACACCGACCACAAGCACTAAAACGAGCGAACCCAAGTGTGAAAACGATGATATTTTTTTCAAAATCTTCTTATGGCTGATTTTTTGTTTGATTCGGGTACAGACCGTGATTCTTAGGAAGAATCCAAAATTTCAGTCCATTTGATGCAATAGTGACAAAGTTATGCCCGAACCTAAGTTTGACAAAGTGCCCATAAAAACACGAAAATTTTGTATGGAGAAAATTAAAATTCTTCTTTTGGCTGATTTTTTGTTTGATTCGGGTACAGACCTTGATTCTTAGGAAGAATCCAAAATTTCAGTCCAATTGGTGCCATAGGGCCAAAGTTATGGCGGAACCTAAATTTGACAAAGTGCTAATAAAACAATGAAAATTCTTTTACGAAAAAAATTAAAATTCTTATGTTGGCAGATTTTCTGATGGATTCGGGTACAGACCATGGTTCTAAGTAAGATTTCAAAATTTAAGTCAGTTCCGTGCCATAAGGCAAAAAATATGACCGAACCCAAGTATTAAAAACACCGACCACAAGCACTAAAACGAGCGAACCCAAGTGTGAAAACGATGATATTTTTTTCAAAATCTTCTTATGGCTGATTTTTTGTTTGATTCGGGTACAGACCGTGATTCTTAGGAAGAATCCAAAATTTCAGTCCATTTGATGCCATAGTGACAAAGTTATGCCCGAACCTAAGTTTGACAAAGTGCCCATAAAAACACGAAAATTTTGTATGGAGAAAATTAAATATCTTCTTTTGGCTTTTGTTTGATTCGGGTACAGACCATGATTCCTAGGAAGAATCCAAAATTTCAGTCCAATTAGTGCCATAGGGCCAAAGTTATGGCGGAACCTAAATTTGACAAAGTGCTAATAAAACAATGAAAATTCTTTTACGAAAAAAATTAAAATTCTTATGTTGGCAGATTTTCTGATGGATTCGGGTACAGACCATGGTTCTAAGTAAGATTTCAAAATTTAAGTCAGTTCCGTGCCATAAGGCAAAAAATATGACCGAACCCAAGTATTAAAAACACCGACCCCAAGCACTAAAACGAGCGAACCCAAGTGTGAAAACGATGATATTTTTTTCAAAATCTTCTTTTGGCTGATTTTTTGTTTGATTCGGGTACAGACCGTGATTCTTAGGAAGAATCCAAAATTTCAGTCCATTTGATGCCATAGTGACAAAGTTATGCCCGAACCTAAGTTTGACAAAGTGCCCATAAAAACACGAAAATTTTGTATGGAGAAAATTAAAATTCTTCTTTTGGCTTTTGTTTGATTCGGGTAAAGACCATGATTCTTAGGAAGAATCCAAAATTTCAGTCCAATTGGTGCCATAGGGCCAAAGTTATGGTGGAACCTAAATTTGACAAAGCGCTAATAAAACAATGAAAATTTTTCTACGAAAAAAATTAAAATTCTTATGTTGGCAGATTTTCTGATGGATTCGGGTACAGACCATGGTTATTAGTAAGATTTCAAAATTTAATTCAGTTCCGTGCCATAAGGCAAAAAATATGACCGAACCCAAGTATTAAAAACACCGACCCCAAGCACTAAAACGAGCGAACCCAAGTGTGAAAACGATGATATTTTTTTCAAAATCTTCTTTTGGCTGATTTTTTGTTTGATTCGGGTACAGACCGTGATTCTTAGGAAGAATCCAAAATTTCAGTCCATTTGATGCAATAGTGACAAAGTTATGCCCGAACCTAAGTTTGACAAAGTGCCCATAAAAACACGAAAATTTTGTATGGAGAAAATTAAAATTCTTCTTTTGGCTGATTTTTTGTTTGATTCGGGTACAGACCTTGATTCTTAGGAAGAATCCAAAATTTCAGTCCAATTGGTGCCATAGGGCCAAAGTTATGGCGGAACCTAAATTTGACAAAGTGCTAATAAAACAATGAAAATTCTTTTACGAAAAAAATTAAAATTCTTATGTTGGCAGATTTTCTGATGGATTCGGGTACAGACCATGGTTCTAAGTAAGATTTCAAAATTTAAGTCAGTTCCGTGCCATAAGGCAAAAAATATGACCGAACCCAAGTATTAAAAACACCGACCACAAGCACTAAAACGAGCGAACCCAAGTGTGAAAACGATGATATTTTTTTCAAAATCTTCTTATGGCTGATTTTTTGTTTGATTCGGGTACAGACCGTGATTCTTAGGAAGAATCCAAAATTTCAGTCCATTTGATGCCATAGTGACAAAGTTATGCCCGAACCTAAGTTTGACAAAGTGCCCATAAAAACACGAAAATTTTGTATGGAGAAAATTAAATATCTTCTTTTGGCTTTTGTTTGATTCGGGTACAGACCATGATTCCTAGGAAGAATCCAAAATTTCAGTCCAATTAGTGCCATAGGGCCAAAGTTATGGCGGAACCTAAATTTGACAAAGTGCTAATAAAACAATGAAAATTCTTTTACGAAAAAAATTAAAATTCTTATGTTGGCAGATTTTCTGATGGATTCGGGTACAGACCATGGTTCTAAGTAAGATTTCAAAATTTAAGTCAGTTCCGTGCCATAAGGCAAAAAATATGACCGAACCCAAGTATTAAAAACACCGACCCCAAGCACTAAAACGAGCGAACCCAAGTGTGAAAACGATGATATTTTTTTCAAAATCTTCTTTTGGCTGATTTTTTGTTTGATTCGGGTACAGACCGTGATTCTTAGGAAGAATCCAAAATTTCAGTCCATTTGATGCCATAGTGACAAAGTTATGCCCGAACCTAAGTTTGACAAAGTGCCCATAAAAACACGAAAATTTTGTATGGAGAAAATTAAAATTCTTCTTTTGGCTTTTGTTTGATTCGGGTAAAGACCATGATTCTTAGGAAGAATCCAAAATTTCAGTCCAATTGGTGCCATAGGGCCAAAGTTATGGTGGAACCTAAATTTGACAAAGCGCTAATAAAACAATGAAAATTTTTCTACGAAAAAAATTAAAATTCTTATGTTGGCAGATTTTCTGATGGATTCGGGTACAGACCATGGTTATTAGTAAGATTTCAAAATTTAATTCAGTTCCGTGCCATAAGGCAAAAAATATGACCGAACCCAAGTATTAAAAACACCGACCCCAAGCACTAAAACGAGCGAACCCAAGTGTGAAAACGATGATATTTTTTTCAAAATCTTCTTTTGGCTGATTTTTTGTTTGATTCGGGTACAGACCGTGATTCTTAGGAAGAATCCAAAATTTCAGTCCATTTGATGCAATAGTGACAAAGTTATGCCCGAACCTAAGTTTGACAAAGTGCCCATAAAAACACGAAAATTTTGTATGGAGAAAATTAAAATTCTTCTTTTGGCTGATTTTTTGTTTGATTCGGGTACAGACCTTGATTCTTAGGAAGAATCCAATATTTCAGTCCAATTGGTGCCATAGGGCCAAAGTTATGGCGGAACCTAAATTTGACAAAGTGCTAATAAAACAATGAAAATTCTTTTACGAAAAAAATTAAAATTCTTATGTTGGCAGATTTTCTGATGGATTCGGGTACAGACCATGGTTCTAAGTAAGATTTCAAAATTTAAGTCAGTTCCGTGCCATAAGGCAAAAAATATGACCGAACCCAAGTATTAAAAACACCGACCCCAAGCACTAAAACGAGCGAACCCAAGTGTGTAAACGATGATATTTTTTTCAAAATCTTCTTTTGGCTGATTTTTTGTTTGATTCGGGTACAGACCGTGATTCTTAGGAAGAATCCAAAATTTCAGTCCATTTGATGCCATAGTGACAATGTTATGCCCGAACCTAAGTTTGACAAAGTGCCCATAAAAACACGAAAATTTTGTATGGAGAAAATTAAATATCTTCTTTTGGCTTTTGTTTGATTCGGGTACAGACCATGATTCTTAGGAAGAATCCAAAATTTCAGTCCAATTGGTGCCATAGGGCCAAAGTTATGGCGGAACCTAAATTTGACAAAGTGCTAATAAAACAATGAAAATTCTTTTACGAAAAAAATTAAAATTCTTATGTTGGCAGATTTTCTGATGGATTCGGGTACAGACCATGGTTCTAAGTAAGATTTCAAAATTTAAGTCAGTTCCGTGCCATAAGGCAAAAAATATGACCGAACCCAAGTATTAAAAACACCGACCACAAGCACTAAAACGAGCGAACCCAAGTGTGAAAACGATGATATTTTTTTCAAAATCTTCTTATGGCTGATTTTTTGTTTGATTCGGGTACAGACCGTGATTCTTAGGAAGAATCCAAAATTTCAGTCCATTTGATGCCATAGTGACAAAGTTATGCCCGAACCTAAGTTTGACAAAGTGCCCATAAAAACACGAAAATTTTGTATGGAGAAAATTAAAATTCTTCTTTTGGCTTTTGTTTGATTCGGGTACAGACCATGATTCTAAGGAAGAATCCAAAATTTCAGTCCAGTTGGTGCCATAGGGCCAAAGTTATGGCGGAACCTAAATTTGACAAAGTGCTAATAAAACAATGAAAATTTTTTTACGAAAAAATTAAAATTCTTATGTTGGCAGATTTTCTGATGGATTCGGGTACAGACCATGGTTCTTAGTAAGATTTCAAAATTTAAGTCAGTTCCGTGCCATAAGGCAAAAAATATGACCGAACCCAAGTATTAAAAACACCGACCCCAAGCACTAAAACGAGCGAACCCAAGTGTGAAAACGATGATATTTTTTTCAAAATCTTCTTTTGGCTGATTTTTTGTTTGATTCGGGTACAGACCGTGATTCTTAGGAAGAATCCAAAATTTCAGTCCATTTGATGCCATAGTGACAAAGTTATGCCCGAACCTAAGTTTGACAAAGTGCCCATAAAAACACGAAAATTTTGTATGGAGAAAATTAAAATTCTTCTTTTGGCTTTTGTTTGATTCGGGTACAGACCATGATTCTAAGGAAGAATCCAAAATTTCAGTCCAGTTGGTGCCATAGGGCCAAAGTTATGGCGGAACCTAAATTTGACAAAGTGCTAATAAAACAATGAAAATTTTTTTACGAAAAAAATTAAAATTCTTATGTTGGCAGATTTTCTGATGGATTCGGGTACAGACCATGGTTATGAGTAAGATTTCAAAATTTAATTCAGTTCCGTGCCATAAGGCAAAAAATATGACCGAACCCAAGTATTAAAAACACCGACCCCAAGCACTAAAACGAGCGAACCCAAGTGTGAAAACGATGATATTTTTTTTCAAAATCTTCTTTTGGCTGATTTTTTGTTTGATTCGGGTACAGACCGTGATTCTTAGGAAGAATCCAAAATTTCAGTCCATTTGATGCCATAGTGACAAAGTTATGCCCGAACCTAAGTTTGACAAAGTGCCCATAAAAACACGAAAATTTTGTATGGAGAAAATTAAAATTCTTCTTTTGGCTTTTGTTTGATTCGGGTACAGACCATGATTCTTAGGAAGAATCCAAAATTTCAGTCCAATTGGTGCCATAGGGCCAAAGTTATGGCGGAACCTAAATTTGACAAAGTGCAAATAAAACAATGAAAATTTTTTTACGAAAAAAATTAAAATTCTTATGTTGGCAGATTTTCTGATGGATTCGGGTACAGACCATGGTTATTAGTAAGATTTCAAAATTTAATTCAGTTCCGTGCCATAAGGCAAAAAATATGACCGAACCCAAGTATTAAAAACACCGACCCCAAGCACTAAAACGAGCGAACCCAAGTGTGAAAACGATGATATTTTTTTCAAAATCTTCTTTTGGCTAATTTTTTGTTTGATTCGGGTACAGACCGTGATTCTTAGGAAGAATCCAAAATTTCAGTCCATTTGATGCCATAGTGACAAAGTTATGCCCGAACCTAAGTTTGACAAAGTGCCCATAAAAACACGAAAATTTTGTATGGAGAAAATTAAAATTCTTCTATTGGCTGATTTTTTGTTTGATTCGGGTACAGACCATGATTCTTAGGAAGAATCCAAAATTTCAGTCCAGTTGGTGCCATAGGGCCAAAGTTATGGCGGAACCTAAATTTGACAAAGTGCTAATAAAACAATGAAAATTTTTTTACGAAAAAAATTAAAATTCTTATGTTGGCAGATTTTCTGATGGATTCGGGTACAGACCATGGTTCTTAGTAAGATTTCAAAATTTAAGTCAGTTCCGTGCCATAAGGCAAAAAATATGACCGAACCCAAGTATTAAAAACACCGACCCCAAGCACTAAAACGAGCGAACCCAAGTGTGAAAACGATGATATTTTTTTCAAAATCTTCTTTTGGCTGATTTTTTGTTTGATTCGGGTACAGACCGTGATTCTTAGGAAGAATCCAAAATTTCAGTCCATTTAATGCCATAGTGACAAAGTTATGCCCGAACCTAAGTTTCACAAAGTGCCCATAAAAACACGAAAATTTTGTATGGAGATAATTAAAATTCTTCTTTTGGCTTTTGTTTGATTCGGGTACAGACCATGATTCTTAGGAAGAATCCAAAATTTCAGTCCAATTGGTGCCATAGGGCCAAAGCTATGGCGGAACCTAAATTTGACAAAGCGCTAATAAAACAATGAAAATTTTTCTACGAAAAAAAATAAAATTCTTATGTTGGCAGATTTTCTGATGGATTCGGGTACAGACCATGGTTATTAGTAAGATTTCAAAATTTAATTCAGTTCCGTGCCATAAGGCAAAAAATATGACCGAACCCAAGTATTAAAAACACCGACCCCAAGCACTAAAACGAGCGAACCCAAGTGTGAAAACGATGATATTTTTTTCAAAATCTTCTTTTGGCTGATTTTTTGTTTGATTCGGGTACAGACCGTGATTCTTAGGAAGAATCCAAAATTTCAGTCCATTTGATGCCATAGTGACAAAGTTATGCCCGAACCTAAGTTTGACAAAGTGCCCATAAAAACACGAAAATTTTGTATGGAGAAAATTAAATATCTTCTTTTGGCTTTTGTTTGATTCGGGTACAGACCATGATTCTTAGGAAGAATCCAAAATTTCAGTCCAATTGGTGCCATAGGGCCAAAGTTATGGCGGAACCTAAATTTGACAAAGTGCTAATAAAACAATGAAAATTCTTTTACGAAAAAAATTAAAATTCTTATGTTGGCAGATTTTCTGATGGATTCGTGTACAGACCATGGTTCTTAGTAAGATTTCAAAATTGAAGTCAGTTCCGTGCCATAAGGCAAAAAATATGACCGAACCCAAGTATTAAAAACACCGACCCCAAGCACTAAAACGAGCGAACCCAAGTGTGAAAACGATGATATTTTTTTCAAAATCTTCTTTTGGCTGATTTTTAGTTTGATTCGGGTACAGATCGTGATTCTTAAGAAGAATCCAAAATTTCAGTCCATTTGATGCCATAGTGACAAAGTTATGCCCGAACTAAGTTTGACAAAGTGCCCATAAAAACACGAAAATTTTGTATGGAGAAAATTAAAATTCTTCTTTTGGCTTTTGTTTGATTCGGGTACAGACCATGATTCTAAGGAAGAATCCAAAATTTCAGTCCAGTTGGTGCCATAGGGCCAAAGTTATGGCGGAACCTAAATTTGACAAAGTGCTAATAAAACAATGAAAATTTTTTTACGAAAAAATTAAAATTCTTATGTTGGCAGATTTTCTGATGGATTCGGGTACAGACCATGGTTCTTAGTAAGATTTCAAAATTTAAGTCAGTTCCGTGCCATAAGGCAAAAAATATGACCGAACCCAAGTATTAAAAACACCGACCCCAAGCACTAAAACGAGCGAACCCAAGTGTGAAAACGATGATTTTTTTTTCAAAATATTCTTTTGGCTGATTTTTTGTTTGATTCGGGTACAGACCGTGATTCTTAGGAAGAATCCAAAATTTCAGTCCATTTGATGCCATAGTGACAAAGTTATGCCCGAACCTAAGTTTGACAAAGTGCCCATAAAAACACGAAAATTTTGTATGGTGAAAATTAAAATTCTTCTTTTGGCTTTTGTTTGATTCGGGTACAGACCATGATTCTTAGGAAGAATCCAAAATTTCAGTCCAATTGGTGCCATAGGGCCAAAGTTATGGCGGAACCTAAATTTGACAAAGCGCTAATAAAACAATGAAA
This sequence comes from Limnephilus lunatus, assembly GCA_917563855.2. NCBI lineage: Eukaryota > Metazoa > Arthropoda > Insecta > Trichoptera > Limnephilidae > Limnephilus > Limnephilus lunatus. The sequence goes on from CAKJTF020000011.1 coordinate 45,531, forward strand.
ATTTTTTTACGAAAAAAATTAAAAAACTTATGTTGGCAGATTTTCTGATGGATTCGTGTACAGACCATGGTTCTTAGTAAGATTTCAAAATTTAAGTCAGTTCCGTGCCACAAGGCAAAAAATATGACCGAACCCAAGTATTAAAAACACCGACCCCAAGCACTAAAACGAGCGAAACCAAGTGTGAAAACGATGATATTTTTTTCAAAATCTTCTTTTGGCTGATTTTTTGTTTGATTCGGGTACAGACCGTGATTCTTAGGAAGAATCCAAAATTTCAGTCCATTTGATGCCATAGTGACAAAGTTATGCCCGAACCTAAGTTTGACAAAGTGCCCATAAAAACACGAAAATTTTGTATGGAGAAAATTAAATATCTTCTTTTGGCTTTTGTTTGATTCGGGTACAGACCATGATTCTTAGGAAGAATCCAAAATTTCAGTCCAATTGGTGCCATAGGGCCAAAGTTATGGCGGAACCTAAATTTGACAAAGTGCTAATAAAACAATGAAAATTCTTTTACGAAAAAAATTAAAATTCTTATGTTGGCAGATTTTCTGATGGATTCGTGTACAGACCATGGTTCTTAGTAAGATTTCAAAATTTAAGTCAGTTCCGTGCCATAAGGCAAAAAATATGACCGAACCCAAGTATTAAAAACACCGACCCCAAGCACTAAAACGAGCGAACCCAAGTGTGAAAACGATGATATTTTTTTCAAAATCTTCTTTTGGCTGATTTTTAGTTTGATTCGGGTACAGATCGTGATTCTTAAGAAGAATCCAAAATTTCAGTCCATTTGATGCCATAGTGACAAAGTTATGCCCGAACTAAGTTTGACAAAGTGCCCATAAAAACACGAAAATTTTGTATGGAGAAAATTAAAATTCTTCTTTTGGCTTTTGTTTGATTCGGGTACAGACCATGATTCTAAGGAAGAATCCAAAATTTCAGTCCAGTTGGTGCCATAGGGCCAAAGTTATGGCGGAACCTAAATTTGACAAAGTGCTAATAAAACAATGAAAATTTTTTTACGAAAAAATTAAAATTCTTATGTTGGCAGATTTTCTGATGGATTCGGGTACAGACCATGGTTCTTAGTAAGATTTCAAAATTTAAGTCAGTTCCGTGCCATAAGGCAAAAAATATGACCGAACCCAAGTATTAAAAACACCGACCCCAAGCACTAAAACGAGCGAACCCAAGTGTGAAAACGATGATTTTTTTTTCAAAATATTCTTTTGGCTGATTTTTTGTTTGATTCGGGTACAGACCGTGATTCTTAGGAAGAATCCAAAATTTCAGTCCATTTGATGCCATAGTGACAAAGTTATGCCCGAACCTAAGTTTGACAAAGTGCCCATAAAAACACGAAAATTTTGTATGGTGAAAATTAAAATTCTTCTTTTGGCTTTTGTTTGATTCGGGTACAGACCATGATTCTTAGGAAGAATCCAAAATTTCAGTCCAATTGGTGCCATAGGGCCAAAGTTATGGCGGAACCTAAATTTGACAAAGCGCTAATAAAACAATGAAAATTTTTTTACGAAAAAAATTAAAATTCTTATGTTGGCAGATTTTCTGATGGATTCGGGTACAGACCATGGTTCTTAGTAAGATTTCAAAATTTAAGTCAGTTCCGTGCCATAAGGCAAAAAATATGACCGAACCCAAGTATTAAAAACACCGACCCCAAGCACTAAAACGAGCGAACCCAAGTGTGAAAACGATGATATTTTTTTCAAAATCTTCTTTTGGCTGATTTTTTGTTTGATTCGGGTACAGACCGTGATTCTTAGGAAGAATCCAAAATTTCAGTCCATTTGATGCCATAGTGACAAAGTTATGCCCGAACCTAAGTTTGACAAAGTGCCCATAAAAACACGAAAATTTTGTATGGAGAAAATTAAAATTCTTCTTTTGGCTTTTGTTTGATTCGGGTACAGACCATGATTCTTAGGAAGAATCCAAAATTTCAGTCCAATTGGTGCCATAGGGCCAAAGTTATGGCGGAACCTAAATTTGACAAAGCGCTAATAAAACAATGAAAATTTTTTTACGAAAAAAATTAAAATTCTTATGTTGGCAGATTTTTTGATGGATTCGGGTACAGACCATGGTTCTTAGTAAGATTTCAAAATTTAAGTCAGTTCCGTGCCATAAGGCAAAAAATATGACCGAACCCAAGTATTAAAAACACCGACCCCAAGCACTAAAACGAGCGAACCCAAGTGTGAAAACGATGATATTTTTTTCAAAATCTTCTTTTGGCTGATTTTTTGTTTGATTCGGGTACAGACCGTGATTCTTAAGAAGAATCCAAAATTTCAGTCCATTTGATGCCATAGTGACAAAGTTATGCCCGAACCTAAGTTTGACAAAGTGCCCATAAAAACACGAAAATTTTGTATGGAGAAAATTAAAATTCTTCTTTTGGCATTTGTTTGATTCGGGTACAGACCATGATTCTTAGGAAGAATCCAAAATTTCAGTCCAATTGGTGCCATAGGGCCAAAGTTATGGAGGAACCTAAATTTGACAAAGTGCTAATAAAACAATGAAAATTTTTTTACGAAAAAAATTAAAAAACTTATGTTGGCAGATTTTCTGATGGATTCGGGTACAGACCATGGTTCTTAGTAAGATTTCAAAATTTAAGTCAGTTCCGTGCCATAAGGCAAAAAATATGACCGAACCCAAGTATTAAAAACACCGACCCCAAGCACTAAAACGAGCGAACCCAAGTGTGAAAACGATGATTTTTTTTTCAAAATATTCTTTTGGCTGATTTTTTGTTTGATTCGGGTACAGACCGTGATTCTTAGGAAGAATCCAAAATTTCAGTCCATTTGATGCCATAGTGACAAAGTTATGCCCGAACCTAAGTTTGACAAAGTGCCCATAAAAACACGAAAATTTTGTATGGAGAAAATTAAAATTCTTCTTTTGGCTTTTGTTTGATTCGGGTACAGACCATGATTCTTAGGAAGAATCCAAAATTTCAGTCCAATTGGTGCCATAGGGCCAAAGTTATGGCGGAACCTAAATTTGACAAAGCGCTAATAAAACAATGAAAATTTTTTTACGAAAAAAATTAAAATTCTTATGTTGGCAGATTTTCTGATGGATTCGGGTACAGACCATGGTTCTTAGTAAGATTTCAAAATTTAAGTCAGTTCCGTGCCATAAGGCAAAAAATATGACCGAACCCAAGTATTAAAAACACCGACCCCAAGCACTAAAACGAGCGAACCCAAGTGTGAAAACGATGATATTTTTTTCAAAATCTTCTTTTGGCTGATTTTTTGTTTGATTCGGGTACAGACCGTGATTCTTAGGAAGAATCCAAAATTTCAGTCCATTTGATGCCATAGTGACAAAGTTATGCCCGAACCTAAGTTTGACAAAGTGCCCATAAAAACACGAAAATTTTGTATGGAGAAAATTAAAATTCTTCTTTTGGCTGATTTTTTGTTTGATTCGGGTACAGACCATGATTCTTAGGAAGAATCCAAAATTTCAGTCCAATTGGTGCCATAGGGCCAAAGTTATGGCAGAACCTAAATTTGACAAAGCGCTAATAAAACAATGAAAAATTTTTTACGAAAAAAATTAAAATTCTTATGTTGGCAGATTTTCTGATGGATTCGGGTACAGACCATGGTTCTTAGTAAGATTTCAAAATTTAAGTCAGTTCCGTGCCATAAGGCAAAAAATATGACCGAACCCAAGTATTAAAAACACCGACCCCAAGCACTAAAACGAGCGAACCCAAGTGTGAAAACGATGATATTTTTTTCAAAATCTTCTTTTGGCTGATTTTTTGTTTGATTCGGGTACAGACCGTGATTCTTAGGAAGAATCCAAAATTTCAGTCCATTTGATGCCATAGTGACAAAGTTATGCCCGAACCTAAGTTTGACAAAGTGCCCATAAAAACACGAAAATTTTGTATGGAGAAAATTAAAATTCTTCTTTTGGCTTTTGTTTGATTCGGGTACAGACCATGATTCTTAGGAAGAATCCAAAATTTCAGTCCAATTGGTGCCATAGGGCCAAAGTTATGGCGGAACCTAAATTTGACAAAGCGCTAATAAAACAATGAAAATTTTTTTACGAAAAAAATTAAAATTCTTATGTTGGCAGATTTTTTGATGGATTCGGGTACAGACCATGGTTCTTAGTAAGATTTCAAAATTTAAGTCAGTTCCGTGCCATAAGGCAAAAAATATGACCGAACCCAAGTATTAAAAACACCGACCCCAAGCACTAAAACGAGCGAACCCAAGTGTGAAAACGATGATATTTTTTTCAAAATCTTCTTTTGGCTGATTTTTTGTTTGATTCGGGTACAGACCGTGATTCTTAGGAAGAATCCAAAATTTCAGTCCATTTGATGCCATAGTGACAAAGTTATGCCCGAACCTAAGTTTGACAAAGTGCCCATAAAAACACGAAAATTTTGTATGGAGAAAATTAAAATTCTTCTTTTGGCTTTTGTTTGATTCGGGTACAGACCATGATTCTTAGGAAGAATCCAAAATTTCAGTCCAATTGGTGCCATAGGGCCAAAGTTATGGAGGAACCTAAATTTGACAAAGTGCTAATAAAACAATGAAAATTTTTTTACGAAAAAAATTAAAATTCTTATGTTGGCAGATTTTCTGATGGATTCGGGTACAGACCATGGTTCTAAGTAAGATTTCAAAATTTAAGTCAGTTCCGTGCCATAAGGCAAAAAATATGACCGAACCCAAGTATTAAAAACACCGACCACAAGCACTAAAACGAGCGAACCCAAGTGTGAAAACGATGATATTTTTTTCAAAATCTTCTTTTGGCTGATTTTTTGTTTGATTCGGGTACAGACCGTGATTCTTAGGAAGAATCCCAAATTTCAGTCCATTTGATGCCATAGTGACAAAGTTATGCCCGAACCTAAGTTTGACAAAAAAATTTATGTATAGAAAATTTTATATGAAAGTTTTGTATGGGAGTTATGAGACTTTTACTTTTCATCATCGGGGATGCTGTCGAGAGCGTCAGTGACATGTGTCATTCGTTATCGGGTAAGTCTATGCGCACAATTTGATACCCCACTCGGGTTTTTTCAAACCCGAGTGGCTCGTTCAACAAACACTAGTACCACTCAGCTACCGAGTCCCCGGCGACAGGATAATCAGAATGAAACCAACTCAATTTAATTACCGCCATCTGTTTAAAGTTGGCCGAAACTACATCGCCTTTGACAAAAATACAGTTTGCATGAGAAATGGCTGGTGTAAAGCTTCGACAAGAAATCGCTAGATGGATACTAGGATTATTTAATAAAATGTCTTACTTGTATTTTAGCAAGTAAATAGGAAATACAAACCTTATACCTGATGTAACCATACAGACACGTGTATTATTTATGTACATAACTTAAACAACATAATGTACTCAAGTCGAGATACAATCTGGCATTGTTTCAGAACAACAATTAGACAGACGTCAACTTATCAGGGTGAAAGGTAAATAAAAAAACTACAAGATAACGCTTACCTTATCAAAGTTACATGTATTTACACACAATAGATATGTACAAAGATATTTATTAAATAATAAAACTTATTTTATACGTTAATCCTTATTGTCAGTACGGATAGGAAGTGCGCACCCACAGTGGAAGTCGTACGGTGATTACGAGCAGAGCTGAAACAGAGAGTTACGGTTGATAAATAGCTTGCACACACACCATTCATTACACGAATGAGGAATATGTTTGTAAATAAACATGCAATAAGGGAATATGGGTTTAATTTTGCATACCGACAGATCAACGGGCAAGTCAATACTAGCAGCGGGTATTACTTGTTTGAAATTAGTTGTAATTATGGGTAAATATCGGTTGGGACTGGACACGCTTATTACGAATATTTTTTTAGCAAAAAACTTTAGATTCGCCTTAATTACTATAAAAGGAAGCTTTTTGGCTTGGGGGCGGCGGAAAATAATGCATTTTAATTTTCAATTGCGTAAATTAAAATTCACTTCGCGAATCTACACGATGTCAAATCGCGGCTATCAGGTACGTCACTGTTATGTTGGTATCCCTGATACATTGCAAATAACTGAATACTACTGTGACCAACTTCGTGGGATACGTAAAAACACGGTTAAACTACGAAAGCTGCATGTCATCAAACTATAAAAAAACATCCCAGGTTTTGAATGGTTTGTTTGGCAAAGCAGGGTTTGTCTAGCGGGTTTGTGTAATTATGATTGATTGTCTGTGAAATAAAAACAAATGTTAGTTCTTTGCAATGTATCAGTGATACCAACATAAAAGCGACGTGCCTAATGGCCGCTGACAGTCACCGATCGGTTCGCGAAGTGAGTTTTAATTTTACGCAATTGAAAATTAAAATGCATTATTTTCCGCCGCCCCCAAGCCAAAAAGTTTCCTTTTATAGTAATTAAGGCGAATCTGAAGTTTTTTTCTAAAAATTATTCGTAATAAGCGTGTCCAGTCCGAACCGATAATTACCTAATTATGATCTAAATGTCTCCCATATCTGTTGCATTTCACCCAATATGAGGAATGTGTTTGTATCTGAACTTGCAACAAGTGCAGTTGACCGTTCACAGCGGAAAATGTATATAAATGTATAATTTTTCATACCGTCACATGTGCACTGGTAAGTCGGAAATAGCATTTAATGTCCTTGTTCAATCTTTTTATCATTGGCTGACATAACCTTTGCTTTTCAATAAAAGTCCAAGACATGGTTTCTGAAAATAAAATATACAAATAATAGGTATACAAATTAGATTTGAGACTAAAAAATATGCATGTATGTGATTATATCTAAAAAAAGTACCTTTCATGTTTAACTTAACTTTCCAGACAGACAGTATACTTATTTATAATAATAATATTATCATGTTCAGGTTCAGATAGTGAAGGGAACTGACAGCGCCTGAGGAGAGTGTTGCCAGAAGGAATATTTTGTATGAAAAAGCACAATCGAATTAGGTAGTACTTGATTAAAGTAGTTTGTAACAAATTTAATTACTAAAATAAAATATCATGCGCTATATTGTGACAATTGAATGAATTTTACTTACTCTCCGTCGAATATTAAAATCAAAAAAGAAAATAATTCAATATTGACTCGTGATTTTATGAACAATATACATACTTATACAAATGTTGTGAACGCACGTTAAAAGTAATTTTCGCAAAACAAACGAGTGTAAATATGTTAAAATACAGTGTTTTATCAATACACATGCACGTGAGCTATGACAAAATCATTTAAACTTGAATTAGTATCAGTATGAATATAAACATATTTATTTACGTAAAATAATATTTTTTTTTTAAGAAAGTGCCCCCTTTATAACGCCTGCTCGCGTCAAGGCAAGAAAAACATCCCAGTTTTCAACTAGTTTAGATGCTACGCTAGGCTTGTATAACATGGTTTGTGCCCCTTTATAGCGCCTGCTCGCGTCAAGGCAAGAAAAACATCCCAGTTTTCAAGTAGTTCAGCTGCTACGCTAGGTTTGTGCAACTTGGTTTGTGCAACTTGGTTTGTGCAACTTGGTTTGTGCCCCTTTATAGCGCCTACTCGCGTCAAGGCAAGAAAAACATCCCAGTTTTCAAGTAGTTTAGATGCTACGCTAGGTCTGTGCAACATGGTTTGTGATACAGAAGTGAATGTATTATTAAAAATAATTACCGAAATTAAAAACATATTTAATTACTAAAATAAAATATCATGCGCTGTAGCACTCTTGTCACTACAATTGATCAATTTACTCTCCGTCGTATATTAAAATCAAACAAGAAATGTACGAATATAAACATCTTTATTTACATAAAATAAATAATGTAATAGGGTCATTCCGCCGTTTCGTTCAAATCGCATGTTCACGCAAAAAAGTCATATGAAAGTTAATGTTTATAAAGAAAGTTTTATTGTAAGATGTAGCTATTTAAAAAAGGAAAAAGGAGTATTTCCCGAATTAGGCATTTGTTACTTAATTGCTTCATGATTTACAAAAAACATGCTAAAATTTCATTACCTTCCCTTTGCAAATGAACGACCGGTAAATTGATCTATAATAAAAATCAGTTTACACTAGTAAAATCACTACATTCATTAATCGACCTGTATGTACAACTAATTATGCATATTTATTTGTGTTTAATTTATTTTTAAAGCTACTGTATCATAGAAAGAATTGAGATTTTGTTTTTGTCCAGAGAAAATCGTTGTCGTCTTCCGCGAAAGCGGTAATTAAAATTGAGACCGCTTTTATCCCTGTTCGTCAGCTGTACACCGCCCCGCACCTCTGTTACTAATCATGAGTGTACCGCTACATCCAGACGGGGGAGGACATGTGTCGCTGAATAAAGAATAATATCTGCGATCTAAGTGCTCGAAAACAACTTTGTCACTGACCAGGCATCATTACCTTCCAGCATTTTTTAAAGTAAGTAGTACATGTTTTAAAAATTCGAATCGTGTATCTATAAACTATAATTAGTCGGACTATTTTTGATTGAATCATAAAGATTTGTAATGTCATTATTAAGCGAGTAATTGAGGAAATATTGTCAAAACTTCATTACCCTCCGATTCATTACCTTCCGTATCGTCAAAATTTTTGCTGGATGGTAATGAAGAGGTGTGGAGGGTAATGAAAAATTCGTAAGGGTTATTTTTACGTACATCTGGGATCATGTTTGGGGTTAATAAAAGCTAATATTATTAATAAAAGCAGTTTCTAGCGTTCTAGCGTCTGACAATTTCGGGTTTGGTGAAACACATATTTTCATTTTATCTATTTTCTAATATGGAAAAACAATCTGTTAAAATTTACCCTTCGAATTTTTATTTTAAAATCGATTTTTCTTTCAATAATATAATTATTCAAATGTAAACGAATATATAATACAAATGATTTAACATTCCCCTACAGTCACAAGATGTTTCGTTCCTTCGGTTGTCTATCAAAACTGATGAATTTTTACACAATTTCAAGTTTCTAAACAAATCCAGATTTAAACAAAAATCTACATAACTGGGCATCAAGAGTCCAACGCAAATTTCTTGATTAAAAAACGATATCACTTCTGTTAGATTTTCAATCATTTAGGCAAAAAATTATTAAACAAATATGTAAAAGCAGTAACAATTTTTTGGCTCTCTTGTAAAAGTTATGAAATTATTCATTTTTGTTCTTCAACTTCTCATTTAATCCGATACTTATGATAATTTTTCTTTATTATTTGTTACAGGCTTAACACTTAAAACCACAATGGCAAAGTTAAATAAAAAACTGAAAAAAGAAGATAACTTATCCAAGGACAGGCTACATAAGCAACAAAAATATGCAGAGATTAAAAACAATCCGGAACTGTACAGTCTTCAGAAAGTGAAAGAAAAAAAAAAGATACTTAATGCGAAAAGCGCAAAAAAAGATTTGCAGCATTGAAGATATGAGTGAAAGAGCACAGAGAGAGCAAAGACGAAGATGGCGAAAGAACTCTCTAAATTATTTGAAGAAAAAAGAGTAGCAGCGTAAAATAGAAACGATTACAGTAGAAAATATGCTTCCAATTCATGAAAATGTCACGAAACTACCCAATAATGTGCAAAACACTGTAGATCCTGACCCCCTCACAGTCGAGAATGAACAACAAATCACACAAAAAAACATGCGTGCTCTAACAAATGTTAGGAAATTAAGGTACAGATCTATGAAAATCATTAAAAAGTTACAGGACCAGATAAGCAAACTTAAGAATGAGAAAAGAAACGAACAAAAGAAAATGGAGGCGTTGCAGCTACAAAATGCAAATACAGCAATCGAAGATACAGTAGAGAAAAAAGTAAACGACATAGCTAAATACATCCCAATGAATAAAGTCGAAGATGTAAAAAATAAATTGTTGTTCAGTGAATCGCTGTCTCGAGGATTAAATGAAAAATACAAGGCTTTAAAAAAAACAGAGAAAAGACAGTTTGCGAATGAAATACTGAGAGACAAGAACAAGCTAAAGAAATATAAAGTCCTCAACAAAGTTCCCTTTCATATCAGAAAGACTTAAGCTGAAAACAAGAATAACAAAACAAATGAAATAAAACGGAAGATACAAGATTTTTTTGAAGAAGATGTTAATAGCCGGGTAGCTCCCGGAAAAAAAGAATTTGTGAAACGCAAAGGTTTAAAAAAACAAAAAAAATATATTACAGATAACTTAAAAAATCTCCACAACAAATTCTGCAAAGAACAAAAAAAAATCAGCTATTCGACTTTTTGCAAATATAGACACTACTGGACTGTTTTACTAAAAAAAGAACGAGACACTTGCCAATGCAAACTTCACTGTAACGTTAACCTTCTAATTAAAGCTCTGAAGAAAGCAAAGATAATTGCAGAAGGATCAGCGACAGAAGTATTGACAAGTTTGTTTTTTTCCATTTGTATTTTGATATTTTGTCCATTATTTTTTAATAATTCATACAAATATTGCAAGCATAAGTAAGCAGAACTGATTACGCATGAAAAAATGTATTTCTTGTCTCCAATGCTCAAAAGTCTGAATAAAGCATTTAGTTTTTCACTTTGATCGTTTTTTCTTCCTTTTTCCTAATCCGCTCATCACTTCAGGTCAAATGATACTTATATCTATTTTATTATTCAATTTCAATTCATTTTTCATTATTCACTGAAATTTTAAGAACCTACAAGGTGTTCAATACCATCTATTAATGTTTCATTACCAAACTTCATTACCATCCAAATTTATAAATTACCATCCAACCGTTTTTCATTACCATCCACCCCTTCATTACCTTCCATCAAATTTCTTGGTATCTAAGTGTCGCACAAAGGTGCCCTTTTCACCTCTCTACATCTGATAGGTACAGGAACCCATTTCTATAAAAATATATAGTAAAAACGCAAAAAAAAAATTCCGCGGAAACAGGCAAATTTGAACGAAACGGCGGAATGACCCAATAACAATAAATGTTGTATTTAAGAACTGATTGGTTTTAAATAAAATACATAAATCATCACATCGCCATCCCTTCGGTGGCGCAAAGAGGAGGACGGAACGTGAGCAATGCCGAATTGGTACATGGAATGGAAAGAAAGATGAATGAATTATGTGATACAATGAAAGGCAAATGTTTGGACGTACTTTGTATAACTGAGAGTATGAAAAAAGAGAGCGGTACATTGCAGCATAATGATAAGTTCCTCATCTGGTCTGGGAGACCAGATACAGAGAGGGCTTGTCAGGGTGTTGCAGCGCTACTGTCTCCCAGAATGGTTGAATGTATGTTGCAATATGAATGTGTAAGTCCGAGAATAATGTGGATCCGATTCAAAATTGGTTTGACAAGGGTGTTTCTTATTATTTGCTACGCCCCTGTTAATTCTGAAAGTGATGAAGTGAAAAATGATTTTTGGACTAATGTGAATGATGTAATGAGACTAAAAGAGTTGAATGAAAAGATTATAATGGCGGGCGATTTGAACGGGTGGGTCGGTATTAGACGTGACGGATTTGATTCGGCCTTAGGTATGTTTGGGGATAAAAGAACGAATGACAATGGGAATAGAATACTTGAAGTATGTTTGGAGTGGAACCTTTTTGTTTCGAATACTTTCTTCAATCATAGGGGTATCCATCAGTATACGTGGGAAAGAGGAATTGAAAGATCGATAATCGATTTTGTAGTAATTGACTCTAGGTTGAGAGCCGTTACCGAGGACACAAGAGTTTACAGAGGAGCTGAGGTTGAAACCGACCACTTTCTGGTGGTGTCAAAAGTAAACCTCTTTCGCGGCTGGCGCTCTAAGGTGAAAACGGTATCAGCTCCAACAAGAGTCAAAATAGAAAAACTACAAAACGATTATGTCAGAAGTGAATATGAGAATTGTGCAGAAATGAGATTGAATGAGAAGGAAATGGACGCTCTAAGCATAGAGGAAACATGGAACCACATTAAGGTGAGTCTATGCGAATCTGCTAGAGATGTGTGTGGAATAAGTAAGCAAGGTAGGAAAAAAGGTGATGCATGGTGGGATGATGAGATCAAAGCACTGGTCTCAGAGAAGAAGAAAGCATGGTTACGTCTGATAGCGATTGGCAGTGTTTCAAGCGAAGAGAGAGATCGAGCGAAAGAAGTGTATAAGATATGCAAGAAAAGAGTAAGTGTTGGGGTGAAAGAACGAAAGAAACGCCTGGAAGAAGAAGAGGGAATCAAAATGACAAACCACTTCCAAGAAAACATAAAACTGTTTTGGAAGGAGGTCAAAAGGTCCCGGAGTGGTCCAGAGAACGGAAGCATGAAAGTGATAAAATCGAAAGATGGACAAATGTTGACGAATGAGAATGAAATCAAAGAGAGATGGATGAAATATTTCGAGGAAGTCTTCGAAAGTAACCCGAGTGGTTGTGATCCCAGCGGTGAATCGGTTATGAACGATGATGGAGTGAATGTTACCGAAATCAGTATGGATGAAATAAAAAGATCAATTAAATGCATGAAGAGTGGCAAGGCTGTGGGTTTCGACAATATTGCTGCCGAATACTTTAAAGGAGATAGTCGTATTATTCTAACATGGCTGTGCAGACTTTTTAACCAATGTTTAAAGGAGGGTTATACGCCATTAGATTGGAGAAGGGCTGTAATCATGCCATTATACAAAGGTAAAGGGTCACGTATGGAATGTGGGAATCATAGGGCTATTAGCCTTCTAAGTTCAGTGGGCAAGCTGTATGGTAGAATATTGATTGAAAGGGTAAGAATGGAAACAAAAGATAAAATATGGGATGTGCAAGGTGCTTTTATGAGTGGAAGGGGGTGCATGGACCAGATTTTCTCATTGCGTATGCTCACTGAGAAGTTTCTTGCAAAAAACCAGAAACTCTTCTGTGCCTTTGTAGATCTACAAAAAGCGTACGACCGAGTTGACAGGAAAAAGCTATGGAAGGTGGTTTCCAAGTACGGAGTGAATACGAAGCTCATTCAGGCAATTGCGTCGCTATATAAGGGAAGCGTTGCATGTGTTAGGGTGAACGGCGATTTTACGGAGTGGTTTGACATCACAAAAGGTGTTAAACAAGGCTGCGTAATGTCACCGTGGTTATTCAATCTATACATGGATAATTGTATGCAAGAATTGAAAGAGATGGGATTGGGCGCAAAATTGAGTAATCTGGAAGTATGTTGCCTTTTGTATGCTGATGATGCGGTGCTAATTTCTAGCAGTATGGAAGATCTACAGTCTCTCGTGTCTAGGATGAACGAAGTATGTATGAAGAATGAGTTAATGATGAATGTAAGTAAGTCTAAAGTCATGGTGTTTGAAAGAGAGAGTACGAAAACAGTATGCAATATAGTTGTGAATGATGAATACTTGGAGCAGGTGGATGAGTTTGTGTATCTGGGTAGTATGTTTACGAAAGATGGGAAGGCTGATAGAGATATTGAAAGAAGGGTGAATGCCGGTAACTCCATTAATGGAGGACTGAATGCCGTTGGCGGTAATAAAAAACTGTCCAAAGACGCGAAACTAGCCGTCCATAATGGAGTGCTGGTACCTACCCTGATGTATGGCAGTGAGGCATGGAACTGGCAGAGGAAGGATGAAAGCAGACTGAATGCTGTAGAAATGAGATCCCTGAGGCGAATGTGTGGTAAAACCATGTACGATCGTGAGAGAAACGTGGATATCCGCAAAGAATGCAAGGCTGACGTAAGCGTGATGTGTAAGATTAAGAAAGGGACTCTCCGATGGTTTGGGCATGTAGAGCGAATGAACGAGGAAAGGAGTGTAAGGAGAATATATGATGCAAATGTGAATGGTAGAAGAAGACGGGGACGCCCGAGGAAGACATGGCACGACCAAGTGAATCAGATACTTGAGTCGGGCCATGTGAAGAGTCGGAATAATAGAAGAGCATGTATGAGACGATGTATGAATGTGAACGAGGCAAAGAGTGTGTGCCAAGATCGAGTTGTGTGGCGGTCCGTCCTCTCTGCCTACCCCTGCGGGGAAACGGCGTGATGGTTAGTTAGTTAGTTAGTTAGTTAGTTACATAAATCTCCGCATTCCTGGCAGCACTGTCACCGACCGATTGCGCGTTTTATCTATGGCTTTATACTGTCAAAAAGTCAAAACTCGTATGCGTATATGTTTGATTTGACCTTGAAACTGCAAAACGCGAGACCAAATTCTTATAGATAAAGATGAATTCAGCGTTGCCAACTCTACGTATTTTTACGTAGATCTACGTATTTTAGGTCCTTCCTGAACGTCTACTAACTTCAGTCCAGAATCTACGTATTTTTTGTCAAATTGTACAAATTTGCAAAATAACAACTCATTAGGCTGAAGAAGCATATTTTCCGTTACTTTACGGTGGCGCCCCCGTCTGCGGGGCAAATTATGTGGCGCGGACTTCAACAAACGTTCCGTTTCATACTAGAGTCCGCGTCGGGGTTGGAATGTCTAGGGAAATTTTCCTAGATCTAGGGGAGAAAAATATGTTATAGGCAAAAGGGAAATCAGCACAAATCTAGGAAGATTTCGAACTATTACCATTAATTTTTTTTATTGGAGTTGTAATCTTCCACTTCCCGGTAAAATACTCAATTTCAGAGAGAGGCATCGCTAAGTTATTTTTTAATTTTTTTTTTAATTATTTATTGACCAAGATATTGGAATACATATATACAAAATACAATGTACATTTTTTTTTTTTTTTGGTATAAACCACCTCACTAGGCTGAGCCTGTTCCGAGGTGGCAGGAATTTAAACTAATTTTGATATCTTAATCTTGGAAGAAAAATAAGATTAAAAAAATAAATATTTAAGTTTAGAAAGATAAATACAATAAAAGAAAAATAAAAGAGTAAAATAGAAAAAAATATGATAGAAACAAATTAGAGTCATAAAAATAATTGAGAGGAAAAGAGGAAAATACAGGCGTTGAGTGTGTTCTTGTATTGTTCAGGTTATCTGACCGCAGTATATAATGCCTTTGTCGATTATCCACATATGGATTTTGTGTTTTGCATTTTTTGTCATGTGGATATCTTTAACATCTTTTTTAATTAAATTAAAAAATTTTGGAGCCAGATTATGATAATGTCTTTGTCCATATGTAGTATTTGTCTTCGGAGTCATGTGTTGATGTCTATGTCTTGTGTCGTAATTGTGTTGTGCAGTATGATGGTTTAAGTTGTCTTGTTGGTAATGTGTAGCTATAATTTTGATGTACAGTTGCTGTATGTTCAATACAGCAAAGTCTTTAAATAACTGTATTGTAGAGAATCTAAAAGGTTTTTTAGTAATAACTTTAATTAAGGCCTTTTGCGCTTTGTTGAGAGGGTCCATATTAGTTTTCGCAGCACCACCCCAACCGATCATACCGTGGGTGATAATTGATTGGCCTAAAGCGTAGTATATAGTTTTTAAGGTCTTCATTGGCATTATGTTTCGTATGTTCTTAAAAAAATATATAAGTTTTCTGACTTTACCCGCTGTTTTATGTATTTGTTCTGTCCACCTAAAATAGTTGTCAACGTAAATTCCTAAGTATTTTATTATCTCCGTGAGCAATGCCGAATTGGCACATGGAATATAAGAGGAGGAATGGAAAGAAAGATGAACGAATTATGTGATACAATGAAAGGAAAATGTTTGGACGTACTTTGTGTAACAGAGAGTATGAAAAAAGAGAGTGGTACAATGCAGCATAATGGCAGGTTCGTCATCTGGTCTGGGAGACCAGATACGGAGAGGGCTTGTCAGGGTGTTGCAGCGATACTGTCTCCCAGAATGGTTGAATGTATGGTACAATATGAATGTTTAAGTCCGAGAATAATGTGGATCCGACTCAAAATTGGTTTGACAAGGGTGTTTCTTGTTATTTGCTATGCCCCTGTTAATTCTGAAAGCGACGAAGTGAAAGATGATTTTTGGACTAGTGTGAACGATGTAATGAGACTAAAAGATTCGAATGAAAGGATTATAATAGCGGGCGATTTGAACGGGTGGGTCGGAATTAGACGTGACGGATTTGATTCGGCTTTAGGTATGTTCGGGGATAAAAGAACGAATGACAATGGGAACAGAATACTTGAAGTATGTTTAGAGTGGAACCTTTTTGTATCGAATACTTTTTTCGATCATAAAACTTTAATTAAGGCCTTTTGCGCTTTGTTGAGAGGGTCCATATTAGTTTTCGCAGCACCACCCCAACCGATCATACCGTGGGTGATAATTGATTGGCCTAAAGCGTAGTATATAGTTTTTAAGGTCTTCATTGGCATTATGTTTCGTATGTTCTTAAAAAAATATATAAGTTTTCTGACTTTACCCGCTGTTTTATGTATTTGTTCTGTCCACCTAAAATAGTTGTCAACGTAAATTCCTAAGTATTTTATTATCTCCGTGAGCAATGCCGAATTGGCACATGGAATATAAGAGGAGGAATGGAAAGAAAGATGAACGAATTATGTGATACAATGAAAGGAAAATGTTTGGACGTACTTTGTGTAACAGAGAGTATGAAAAAAGAGAGTGGTACAATGCAGCATAATGGCAGGTTCGTCATCTGGTCTGGGAGACCAGATACGGAGAGGGCTTGTCAGGGTGTTGCAGCGATACTGTCTCCCAGAATGGTTGAATGTATGGTACAATATGAATGTTTAAGTCCGAGAATAATGTGGATCCGACTCAAAATTGGTTTGACAAGGGTGTTTCTTGTTATTTGCTATGCCCCTGTTAATTCTGAAAGCGACGAAGTGAAAGATGATTTTTGGACTAGTGTGAACGATGTAATGAGACTAAAAGATTCGAATGAAAGGATTATAATAGCGGGCGATTTGAACGGGTGGGTCGGAATTAGACGTGACGGATTTGATTCGGCTTTAGGTATGTTCGGGGATAAAAGAACGAATGACAATGGGAACAGAATACTTGAAGTATGTTTAGAGTGGAACCTTTTTGTATCGAATACTTTTTTCGATCATAAAGGTATCCATCAATATACGTGGGAAAGAGGAAATGAAAGATCAATAATCGATTTCGTACTAATTGACTCTAGGTTGAGAGCCGTTACCGAGGACACAAGAGTTTTCAGAGGGGCTGAGGTTGAAACTGACCACTTTCTGGTGGTGTCGAGAGTAAACCTCTTCCGCGGCTGGCGCTCTAAAGTGAAAACGGTATCAGCTCCAACAAGAGTCAAAATAGAAAAACTACAAAACGATTATGTCAGAATTGAGTATGAGAATTGTGCAGAAATGAGATTGAATGAGAAAGAAATGGACGGTCTAAGCATAGAGGAAACATGGAACCACATAAAAGTGAGTCTATGTGAATCTGCTAGAGACGTGTGTGGAATAAGTAAGCAAGGTAGGAAGAAAGGTGATGCATGGTGGGATGACGAGATCAAAGCACTGGTCTCAGAGAAGAAGGAAGCTTGGTTACGTCTGATAGAGACTGGCAGTGCTCCAAGCGAAGAGAGAGATCGAGCGAAAGAAGTGTATAAGGTATGCAAGAAAAGAGTAAGTGTTGGAGTGAAAGAACGAAAGAAACGCCTGGAAGAGGAAGAGGGGATAAAAATGACAAACCACTTCCAAGAAAACATTAAACTGTTTTGGAAGGAGGTCAAAAGGTCCCGGAGTGGTCCAGAGAACGGAAGCATGAAAGTGATAAAATCGAAAGATGGGCAAATGTTGACGAATGAGAAAGAAATTAAAGAGAGATGGATGAAATATTTCGAAGAAGTCTTCGAAAGTAACCCGGGTGACTGTGATCCCAGCGGTGAATCGGGTGTGAACGATGATGTAGTGAATGTTACCAAAATCAGCATGGATGAAATAAAAAGATCTATTAAATGTATGAAAAATGGTAAGGCTGTGGGTTTCGACAATATTGCTGCCGAATACTTTAAGGGGGATAGCCGTATTATTCTCACATGGTTGTGCAAACTTTTTAATCAATGTTTAGTGGAGGGTTACACGCCACTAGATTGGAGAAGGGCTGTAATCATGCCATTGTACAAAGGTAAAGGGTCACGTATGGAATGTGGGAATCATAGGGCTATTAGCCTTCTTAGTTCAGTCGGCAAGCTTTATGGTAGAATATTGATTGAAAGGGTAAGAATGGAAACGAAAGATAAAATATGGGATGTGCAAGGTGCTTTTATGAGTGGAAGAGGGTGCATGGACCAGATTTTCTCATTGCGTATGCTCACTGAGAAGTTTCTTGCAAAAAACCAGAAACTCTTCTGTGCCTTTGTAGATCTACAAAAAGCATACGACCGAGTTGACAGGAAAAAGCTATGGAAGGTATTGTCCAAGTATGGAGTGAATACGAATCTCATACAGGCAATTGCGTCTCTATATGAGGGAAGCGTTGCATGTATTAGGGTGAACGGCGATTTTACGGCGTGGTTTGACATCACGAAAGGTGTTAAACAAGGCTGCGTAATGTCGCCGTGGTTATTCAATCTATACATGGATAATTGTATGCAAGAATTGAAAGATATGGGATTGGGCGCGAAATTGAGTAATCTGAAAGTATGTTGCCTTTTGTATGCTGATGATGCGGTGCTGATATCTAACAGTATGGAAGATCTACAGTCTCTCGTGTCAAGGATGAACGAAGTATGTATGAAGAATGAGTTAATGATGAATGTAAGTAAGTCTAAAGTCATGGTGTTTGAAAGAGAGAGTACGAAAACAGTATGCAATATAGTTGTGAACGATGAATGCTTGGAGCAGGTGGATGAGTTTGTTTATTTGGGAAGTATGTTTACGAGAGATGGGAAGGCTGAAAGAGATATTGAAAGAAGGGTGAATGCAGGTAACTCTATTAATGGAGGACTGAACGCCGTTGGCACCAACAAAAAACTGTCCAAAGACGCGAAACTAGCCGTCCATAATGGAGTACTGGTACCTACCCTGATGTATGGCAGTGAGGCATGGAACTGGCAGAGGAAGGATGAAAGTAGACTGAATGCTGTAGAAATGAGATCCCTGAGGCGTATGTGTGGTAAAACCATGTATGATCGTGTGAGAAACGCGGAGATCCGCAAAGAATGCAAGGCTGATGTAAGCGTAATGAGTAAGATCAAGAAAGGAACGCTCCGATGGTTCGGGCATGTAGAGAGAATGAACGAGGAAAGGAGTGTAAGGAGAATATATGATGCAAATGTGAATGGTAGAAGAAGTCGGGGACGTCCGAGAAAGACATGGCACGACCAAGTGAATCAGATACTTGAGTCGGGCCATGTAAAGAGTCGGAATAATAGAAGAGCATGTATGAGACGGTGTATGAATGTGAACGAGGCAAGGAGTGTGTGCCAAGACCGAGTTGTTTGGCGGTCCGTCCTCTCTGCCTACCCCTGCGGGGAAACGGCGTGATGGTTAGTTAGTTAGTTAGTTAGTGTTAGCGGGTTGCATAGGCAGTTTTCTTTAGATAAGCAGTCGTGTATGGTTAAGTTTTCATTAGGTCTCGGTTGACGTCTGGGATCTATACTAAATGTCATGTACTTTGTTTTGTCTATATTTAGTGTTAGCAGGTTATTGTCTAGCCAATTTTTAATCCGGTTGATTCCATGGGCAGCCTTTTTATAAACATTTGTCCAGGAGTCAGAAGTAAAAACGAGAACAGTGTCATCCGCAAAGCAAATAATATCTCCGCTAATATCTAACTGACACAGGCAATTGATGTAAAGTAAAAATAGGATGGGTCCTAATGTACTTCCTTGAGGAACTCCGTAAGTTATGTATCTGTTTTGGCTTGTTACATTGCCTAATTTTAGTGCATGGCTGCGTTCAGTTATATATGATTTGAACCAGTTATAAGCCGAGTTTTTAATACCTATGTTATATAATTTTTTTAAGAGAATCTTATGGGACACTGTATCAAAAGCTTTACTTAGATCTAGAAAAACCGCAATGCAGCTTTTTTTTTGGTCAACATTTTTTAAAATGGTTTCTGTCACTTTTAATATTGCATCTTGTACTCCCATATTCTTTCGAAATCCATATTGATTTTCTGATAGAATTTTATGTGTGTCTAGATAGTCTACTAGTTGGATTTTCACTAGATTTTCGATTACTTTGGTGAGAACATTTAAAAGTGATATAGGCCTATAGTTAGAGGGATTATTTTTATCTCCAGATTTATAAATAGGTACTATGTTTGCAATTTTAAAATGGCTGGGGAATATACCGCTTGTTATACTCAGATTACAGATGTGGGTGAAGGGAAGGGCTATTTGGTGTTTTATTTCTTTTATTAGTTTAGTGTCAATATTTATTGATAGTATTTGACCTTAACTGTTAACTCCATATTCATGTTTTTTTCCTAAATATTGCCTATTACCCCACATTTGCATAATTACCAAAAACTATTTTTCGTTTCATTTAAACTTTAAACCTTAGGTTCTCAACGTGGGCAATAACGCCCCCTTGTGGACATTTGAGACTTTCATGGGCAGTAGAAGATCCAAAGAGGGGGTGTTGAGGTGGCACAGTGATGGCGATGGCAGGTAAAAAATATGGTCTAAAAAGACAAAAAAACACGCTCATCACGTACTAATAAAGCAAAATAAACTTTAATATTGGTTAATTTTTGTTATTTTCTATATTGTTATTATTTTTATCAAAAATTCACATGTTTCGGTAGTTGAGGAAGTGGAAGAAAATTGAACCCCACCCCCCATAAGAAAAAAGGGGGTCTCTAAAAAAAAATTCTCAAAGTGGGCGGTTGGCAAAATTGAGAGGCGAGGTTGAGAACCTATCATAAAAAAAAATTAAAATTTGCAAAATATGCATTAAAAATAATAGATACAGGAAAAAATTCGGTTTACTGGCCAAATTCCTAAAAATACAAACTAGTTATTTTTATACTAACTATGGGTCGGGGAATACGAATCTGAAAGAATTAGGCGGCGGCAAGCAATATTAACTGAATTATACGACTTTAAAAAATTTTTTGACACACATAGGAAAATTGCCATTTTGGAAGCATTCTGATTCCTAGAAAATCAAACTAGTTATTTTTATACTAACTTTGGGCCGGGGAATCCGAATCTGAAAGAATTAGGCGGCGGCAAGCAATATTAACAGAATTACACGACTTTTAAATTTTCAATAAACACAAGCCATCTTCAAAGCATTTTAACACATGAAAACCATAGAAAAACAACAATTTGAGTGTGGCCATCCCTAAAACAAAATCAAAAACTAATTATATCAATAACGTAAAACTTTCCGACGCGATAATTCTTCACATGATAATTCATCACATAACACATTAACCTGATGAATTATGACTATCTCAACGGCCGTATTCTTAAACCAAAAGTATGAAAATTCGTAGTCTTAAAAAGTTGTTACCTAGACCGGTCACCAATATCAATGTTATTATATAAAACCTAACCTAACCTAACCTAACCTAACCTAACCTAATCTAACCTAACCTAACCCAACATGGTTTGTGCCCCTTTATACCGCCTGCTCGCGTCAATTTAAAAAAACATCCCAGTTTTCAAGTAGTTTAGCGGCTACGCTAGGTTTGTATAACATGGTTTGTGCCCCTTTATACCGCCTGCTCGCGTCAATTTAAAAAAACATCCCAGTTTTCAAGTAGTTTAGCTGCTACGCTAGGTTTGTGTAACATGGTTTGTGCCCCTTTATACCGCCTGCTCGCGTCAATTTAAAAAAACATCCCAGTTTTCAAGTAGTTTAGCGGCTACGCTAGGTTTGTATAACATGGTTTGTGCCCCTTTATACCGCCTGCTCGCGTCAATTTAAAAAAACATCCCAGTTTTCAAGTAGTTTAGCTGCTACGCTAGGTTTGTGTAACATGGTTTGTGCCCCTTTATACCGCCTGCTCGCGTCAATTTAAAAAAACATCCCAGTTTTCAAGTAGTTTAGCGGCTACGCTAGGTTTAGGTAGCATGGTTTGTGATACAAAAGTGAGTAAAATTTATAAAAAGTAAGTACTTAAATTATAAACATGTCATTTTACGTTATTGATATTACTGCTTAATGGCAACACTTAATTTTATGTGATGTAACATCTTTATTCTTTTTCTATGGTTTTCATGTGTTAAAATGCTTTGAAGATGGCTTGTGTTTATTGAAAATTTAAAAGTCGTGTAATTCTGTTAATATTGCTTGCCGCCGCCTAATTCTTTCAGATTCGGATTCCCCGGCCCAAAGTTAGTATAAAAATAACTAGTTTGATTTTCTAGGAATCAGAATGCTTCCAAAATGGCAATTTTCCTATGTGTGTCAAAAAAATTTTTAAAGTCGTATAATTCAGTTAATATTGCTTGCCGCCGCCTAATTCTTTCAGATTCGTATTCCCCGGCCCATAGTTAGTATAAAAATAACTAGTTTGTATTTTTAGGAATTTGGCCAGTAAACCGAACTTTAGCCTAGATACATTTCAACATAATTACTAATTACGTTCACCTACCCTAACTTCTATATTTCACTCAGAAAAAAAGTACGTAGATCTACTAACTTTTCATAATCCAAATTATACGATTCTACGTAATTTTCTAGTCCGATCTACGTCTTTTTCAAAAAACGGGTTGGCAACACTGGCTGAATTATAGATAGGTCAAACTTTGTGTTGTGTCAAGAACATGAATGTCATGAATTCGTCCAAAATCGTATTTGAATTTGCATTGCTTACGTCGCCGATGGGCATATTTCGGTCAAAAATCGTTTAAATGAATTCCAGAGGTGAAACAATGGTTTAAATGTGTCCGCAATTGAACCAGAAAACAGGTAATTACATTAACATTCAGCTAATTAATTTGTAAATCAATTTGAGGTTAAATGACATTTGTATTGAAAAAATATGCTTTCAATTTTACTTTAATAAGTCACGTACGCCTCGAACGTCATACAAATGTCTGTTAATATTATATTATCGTTAAAACAGCTTATGGGTCCGAGTGGTTAATGTTTCACAAATTTTGTTTCAGAAAATGTTCCAGTCTTTGAAGCTTCACATTAGGAACATCTTATAACATTGTTTGGCAGACCATAACATTTTTATTGGCAGGTAAAATTAATAATGCTTTAACTAACTAATTGTCACGCTGTTTTCCCGCTGGGTATTCAGAGAGGACGGACCGCCAAACAACTCGGTCTTGGCATACAATCCTTGCCTCATTCACATTCATACATACTATTCTATTATTCTGACTCTTGACGTGGCCCGCCGCAAGCAATGATTCACTTGATCGTGCCAGGTCTTCCTCTGGTTTCCCCGACTTCATTACCACTTACATCTGCATCATATATTGTTCTCCAATGCTCATACGTGTTTTTTTCATTCTTCATATGTATGAACAGATGGGAGAATATTTTTCCCTTCTGATGAACAAAGTATGTCATCACAAGGGAAAAATATTGTACGTTTTGTTCACAAACTTTGTTTTTAATGTGATAATTCAGTAGAGATTGTACTGCCCTGAAGAAGCTACGGTTGTAGCGAAACCCGGTCGGCATAAAGTATATAAAAAATAAAAGTGGTGTTTACTAAGTTATTGTTTTATTTTAAATGATTTTTTTTTTTTCAGAACACATGATGCGGTTTTTACTGTGGGCTGGCTAGGTCCTCGATGAAGGTATATTCTGTTTTATTTCGGTTGAAAGGAAATAGTATTTATACATATATTTAGAATATGTAGATTTTTATTTCATTCTACAAGAACTAAGATATGTACGGTGACTGATTGAAAGGAAAAACGGCTAAAGCGCTACATAGCTGTAACATTAAAGATGAACGTCGCTCACTCCTTTCAACAACGTCATATTTCAAAAATCGTCAATTTTGAGATATGCATGTTTTCGGAATGCCCATAAAAAGTACTATTTCCCTGCAAAAGTGGCGTATTTTTAACTTAATATTTAGCCGCTAGATGGCAGAAAGTGTTGTTTTCGCATTTTGAAGAAATTCTAAATTGTTCTTTTCAAGCCTGTCACAAGTTAGTTGTCGTTGACCTGTTGAGCAGGAAGGTCCGTGTCGCTTAGTGAAAGGGTGTATTATTTCGTCAGAAAACAGTATTGCTACAAGGTAAGAGCATTTTTTATTCTTAATTTTTTATCAAGAATGTAGTATTTTGTTTAATGTCAGTATTGTAAGGAAAATTAATAACATCCTGTAATGGTTTATGTTGATTTTTGACGTTCTTGCACCGTAAGAGCGTGACATCGAATGTACTATTTTAATTTATGACACTATTGTCAATAAAACTTTTTTCCCCAGACAATGCGGATTTTAACCAATTTCAGGGTGGCCACAGGACCTGGAAAACCTGGAAAACCTGGAATTATCAGGGAATTTTACCGAACCTGGAATTATCAGGGAAATGTCAGGGAATTTCAAAAAAATTTTATAATATCAGGGAATTCCAAAAATAAAACTAAATTCATTATTTTGCAATTTGTGAAACCCCAAAGTTGTGTTTTATTATTATTACTTTTACTTGCGACGCGCAGTGGACGGAATGAAGAAAAAACACAAATTAATTCCTTGCTGACTAAATATTAATGCAATTTTTATTTTTTTGATCTTATTAAAAATTATTCATTCACTCTTCCGTAGAAATTTACAACAAAATAATACATTGTGAAAATATACAAATATCTAGGCAAAAAAAAAACATTAATTTTAAATTTTACATATTATATTTCACATATTTAAACAAAAAAAGACCGGCAATAATTAGGTACACACATATTTTAATCGAAAAATGGTAGAAAATCTAAGTGCTAAAGGTGTTTGCGTTGTCGTTCGAGTCTAAATCATCACACAAATTTCCAGAACCATTGAACGAATTTTTAGTAGATTTAAAACTTCAGTAGGTGAATAGAACCTTTTTTTTGGAAGTGGTCGCAAAATGCAAATTCATTTTTTATTATCTCGGGAGTTTCTTTTTTAAATTGTAATCTTATTGGTCTGAAGTTCCTTGTAGATGAAGACCGTGGGTTTAGCTATATAATAGTCTTGCTTCTTGAGTTTCCTTCGCTGTAGAGCTGAAGTGGCACCTACGACGTTGTAGGGAGATTCGAGTCATCATGATATTCTCCATCACTATACCTTTGCTTGAAGTGACTGTGACTACCATAACCATCGCAGCCCCATTTATATCATTTCTGCTGCTAACTGGAGTTCATCAAGAGTGCGAGACTCTAACATATCATGCACTTTTTTCTTCCTTGATCTAGAACCACTTTCTTGAAATACTTCTATTGGTCTACCCAAAGATTTGGAGACAACTGTCATTTCTGACAACCACTCTAAATTATGTTTTTCAAACCTCACAATAGCCGCATTGGTTTTGAAACGGCTGTCCACACTGTGAAGTAGACGGTAGATATTTTTGTTAATAATTTATATGGATTCAAAAAAAATGCTGTGCGATTACTGAAAAATATGTGCTAATTTATTATGTATCATTTGTGTCTCTAATCATGTCTCTTGTCTTGCCTCTCTAATTAATTGTCACTTGAGGAAACTATGTATTTTTTAAATTTTCTAGTTCTAACTGTTTTTTTTGTTTTATTTTATCTCATTTGTATTTAAACTGTTTCAAAATTAAACATTGTATAATTTGGTTGATTGATTTTATATAAATTTTTACCTATTTTGTCTTATTTGTATAATGAACTGAGTTTTTATAACTGGGTTGTTAATTACAATTTTATTGTTTTGTTTACGTATTAAATTATTTATTTTGTTATTTTTTTTTTTTTTTATTCAGCAAAAAGCTGTCAAAAATGGCTACACTACGGAACTATGCGTTGTACTAGTGCTATAATCTCATTACAGTTGTAAAATCACTGTTTTTAACAAAGATTGAGGTTATGGACAGAAATCCCCAGTATTATTGACATTTGCATAAAAATTGATACTTATTTCATATGTATTAATATTGAACTTACCTTTGCATATAAGTTGGTGTAAAGCCACGTCGATAATCAATTTTTGACTTCAACATTAGGTTTCGTACACAAAAATGCATGCGTAGTATTGAAACATTGTGACTGAACACCGTGTAATCAGGGTTGCCGATTTGTGGGTAATTCCCCAAACTGCGGGGAATTTTTAAGATTTTTCAAGAATTGGGTATTTTGCGGGGAGCACCATTTTGCGGGGAATATGCGGGGATTCTGGGCATTTTTTGATTATCCAACCATTTCGAAAAATATGTATATTCGGTGGAAGATTTCGTAGTTTATTTTATGGCAGCATTATATAATTTGTTTCTAAACAATAATAGTCGGGGGTTTTCTGAAATTCGGGACCCTAATTCGAAGACACATGAATTTGCTAGTCATATAACTTCTACGAAAGAAGGATACCACTATTCTTGATTTCTCCCAACATGGTCTGAATGTAGAAAATTTTAGTAAGTTTGCTCGTGTTGTCGTTTTCCAACGCGAATTGAGAGAAAATTCAGTGTTCTTAAAAATTTGAAAACAGAAAATGGAAATCGCCTTCATACATATACTGTGGTAGCATTCATAGCTACTCGAGAACGGATTAAATAAGAAGGAGGAAGATTGAAGTTAATCTTTCAAACAAAATGTTAACCAAAAAAGCATGATGCAGTTATTAATGAAAGGAGGTAATTATTTTACATCACCTGTTTGTATGCTTATTTCGTTAATAATTAATTATATGTTGTTAATAAAGTCTTATAATGATGTAAATTGCTTAATAATTAACTTAAATACACGGTTTAAAATTATTGGTCTCAACATCAAATAACAAAATATATTTTTAAAGTGGGGTTAAAATTACATTGTAACACTACAATACCAATTTATCTTCAACTAACTCTTTTTTGTTTAATATAAATTACTTGTCTTTTTCAGTTATTTTTTTACACCGTATGTATGACTATATTACCATATTTTTATGCATCCTTTTTTTCCTACTAGACAATTTATAGGCACACCGTATTGAAATTTTTTTTTAAATGTCACTATTTTTGTTTCAATGTTGGTTATTGGGTTGTATAATAACTGCGGCTTTTTCTCCATTTCTTCACCGATTGCAGTGAAAAATATTGTTTTATGTGATATTTTTTTATTATCTCTTATAATGTTAATGTTTTTTTTGTTTATTTGTCTCTTTTTGTCTGGTCTTTTCATTTATTCACAAATTGTCTTCAGGCGAAATATCATAAATTTGTAACAAGTTTATTTTGTTTTTAATGGATTATTGGGATGCAAAGAAATAATAAATGCTTATAGATGACGGAATTCCCTTTATTATTTATCTAACGAACGATATCCCCTTATATCAAATTAAACATATCAGGGAAAAATGTAGAAACCGCCCTGGAAAACCTGGAATTATCAGGGAATTTTGAAATCCGTTTTTTGTGGCCACCCTGAATTTGTTTTATGACATTCTTCCAAAGAAAATTTGGCCATTATTAGAAAAATGTGCAGTTTCATTTAGGAATCTGTCATTATTGTCATTAAAACAATCTACTGTTTGTAAGTTGCCACATATTCTAGCATGCGTTCTTTTGTCACAAATACTTCTTTTATTTATTTGTTATTTACGAATATCTTTCCAGATTGATCATGACTTCTCGAGGGAAAAAGTTGATAAACTTATGTTTATCTAGAAATTCATCCGACAGTGAAGGTAAGAAAATTTTACTGTAGGTATGTGCACTAAATATGCAGTAAATGGAATTATAAAAGTATTTATATGTTTGTATTTGTTTCAGGAATACCTGGTTACCAAGTAAAAAGGAAACTCAATTTCAATGATGTTAATGATGATATTCTTCAGCCAGCAGCAACTAAGCAGAAAACCGATCAAAGGAAAACATTTTTAGAGGCGATACATGACACAACTAATGTTGCTGAATCTTCAAAAGCTGGTACATTTGTTTGTTGAAAAAACTTTAAATTATCTTATCTATATGTAACTGAACTAAAAAAGGAGCAACATGCTTAGATTTTGATAACCAAAAAAGAAGTGTGGTGATTCTACTTGTATAATTATTATTTTATTTTTCTTGATTGCAGATTCATCTGAAGAAAACCCGAACAAAATTAGCAAGAACATTGATGCAAGCTTAATTAGGGAGCAAAACGCCAACCAATCGGATGTCTGTGCCATGGATAAAACTGATACGAAGAACCAAGTTGCTGATGGAAAAACACCTGGAGATTATCCTTCTAAATCCAGGTCTGGTGAGTCAAGCTCATCCTCTTGTTCATCAAATTCAAGCAATTTAAGTGATGGAAACGACTCTGAACCTTTTGATGATTCTGATGCAGACAAAGACTGGAATCCTTCACCTGACAAAAAAATTTGCAATGTATTTCAGAAAGATATTGATCGTGTTATCATCATGACCCAAACACTTTCAAGCAGTAATGTTCGTAAATTTAGTAAGGCAACTGAAACTGTCAGCACTTCAGATTTCGTGCATTCAACGCCATCAACCAGCACTGTTAGCCAAACTCCTAACCTACCTGTTACTAGTACCTCGGCCTCAAATAGCAATTCTGGTTCAAATACTCCTGATCTACAATCTGTTGCTAGTACCCTTGCCTCAACCAGCAATCCCGAAACCTCCTTTTCTACTACCGTTGATATTCTGAGTCCTGTTAAAAAAGGTAAACGAAAAAGAAATGAATCCAACTGGAAGAGAAACATATTGAAAGCAGCTAGAAATAGTGGAAAAGCATACGAGACTCATTCAAAAAAACCTGAAAAACCAGTGAAAGAAGCAAGAAAAATTAAACCTCCTTGTAAAGATGCATGCCGATTGAAGTGCTCTGAAAAAATTGCTGAAGATGAAAAGAAGAGTATTTTCGATGCGTATTGGAACTTGGGGGACATATCCAAACAGAGAGAGTTTATTCATAACTGCACAACTGAAATTAAACCTAAGTATCGTTACGTGCGCGAAGGTGGACAAAGGCCACGAAGGAATTATAATACTGCATTCTTTTTTAATCTTGGTGACAGACGCATTCGTATTTGTAAGTTGTTTTTCAGAAATACTCTAGATATTAATGACCGCCCTATTCGCACCGTCTTTGAAAAGAAAGATAAACTGGCAGGTGCCGTGATGGCCGAAGATAAAAGAGGAAAGCACGGTAATCATCCCAAGATGGATGAAACTGTTAGGAATAGAGTTACAAACCATATCAACAGAATTCCTAAAATTGAGAGTCATTATACACGCAAAAACACCACGAAACACTACATTGAAGGGGGCAGAACTATAACTGACATTTACAACGATTATGTGAGTGACTGCAAAAGAGATAAAGTTACTTTCTGTAACTTCAATTACTTTTATAATGTTTTCACTAATGACTATAATTTAAGTTTTTTCCAGCCTAAAAAAGATCAGTGCGAAACATGTGTTGCTTTTGAGAATGCATCAGAGATAGATAAAGTACACTTGAAGGCAAGTTATGATCAGCATTTGATTGAAAAAGAAATGTCAAGAAACGAGAAACAGAACGATAAAGAGTCACTAGCGGGTAAAGCCGTATTAGCGGTTTACGATTTGCAAGCTGTCATGCCTTTACCAAAAGGTGACTGCTCGGCTTTCTACTATTCTTCAAAACTAAACGTCCTAAACTTTACGATAACAGATCTCATTAAAAAAAGCACTGATTGTTATGTTTGGGATGAATCGAACGGCCACCGTGGAGTAAATGAACTTGGTTCGTGTGTCTTAAATTACATAGAAAAAAACATTGGATCATCTAAAGAT
The DNA here is from genome assembly GCA_917563855.2 of Limnephilus lunatus. NCBI lineage: Eukaryota > Metazoa > Arthropoda > Insecta > Trichoptera > Limnephilidae > Limnephilus > Limnephilus lunatus. The sequence continues at coordinate 75,356 of CAKJTF020000011.1, forward strand.
GTTATTTTCTACTCCGATAATTGCAGCGGACAGCAAAAAAACCAATTTATGTTAGCTGCATACATGTTTGCTCTCCAAAAATGCAACCTTGATTCCATCACACACAAGTTTTTAATCAAAGGCCATACACAAAATGAAGGAGATTCCGTTCACTCATTGATTGAACGGAAAATGAAACAAGCACTCAAAAGTGGGCCAATTTATACTCCAGAAGGCCTCATTTCATTGATCAGAACAGCAAAAAGAACGGGTCAACCATTTTCTGTAAATGAACTTTCCTATGAAGACTTCTTTGATTTAAAACTTTTGGCCTCTGATATTGGACCTCTGCGTATCCTAAAAAATAAGCAAAATCAACCTGTTAAATTTAAAGAGATTAAAGTGATGCGAGTACAAAGAGATTCTCCAAATTCGTTTTTTTATAAGCTTTCTTATGCAGAATCAGACTTTATGGAGGCCATAATTATAAGGAAACCCAAATCAAGTAATAATATCTCATTAAAACCTGCCTTCGTCCAAAAACCTAAAATTTCTGATGCCAAAAAGAATGACCTAATGCGACTTATTGAAAAGAATTTAATACCAAAAGTTTACAAAACTTTCTACGAAAATCTTTAAATTAAAACAGCAACTGTGCCTTTAGTGTTATCAAAAAACAGTATTATTGAGTGGTTTTTTTTTTTTTTACTTTTATATTATTATGCTTTGTATGTATTACCCATGTACGAGCATTGTAATTGTTCCCGACTACTTTTCGGAATTTGTCTGAGAATAAAAAAATATATTTTCTTCTATCTGTGTTTTATCCTAACAACTAAATTCCTGTGCCTTTTCCACGCCCATTTTTGTTATTCAAACTGAAAGATGTAAAGTTATAATCTAAATTAGGTATAAATGCCTGTTTGGAAAAAAATTACCTTAAGATACTTCAATTTCAGACTTCCGAATTCTATTCGTTTTAGTGAAAATAACGACATATTTTGACATATACCAGGCACCATCAATGGAATTTTGAACAAGAACGTCATAAATCAAAAGGTATTGTTTTAAAATTTAAAAAAAATTACTTAATATTATTCAAACATAGAAAAAACTTCAGGTTCTATCTAAAAAGATCTGTTGCATAATAAAAAGTTCAATAGGTGGCTTGATATTTATTTTGAATACATTTTATTCTATTTGTAAACTTTAAAAACGCTCTCCTGAAAAATCACGTTTTTTGATATATGACGTTGTTGAAAGGAGTGAGCGGTATGTCAACGAACAATATAGCTTATTGTGTAGGTTCATCTTTAATGTCACAGCTGTATGTTGCTTTAGCCATGTTTTCTTTCCGGCGTCGATATTTTTTTTCAATTCTTCGAATTCATCAAACCAGTGTTTTTATATGCTATTATCGATTGTCTTTCTGAAAATAAAAAGTATTTAAACATGTACCCCCGAGTTATCATTTTTCAAGCAGAAAAATGTAAATTCGTTGTAGAAAACCATAATCATTATTTGAAAATGTTTTCCTTTTATAAGGAGTTAATATTTCAAGTATTTTAGGTTTTTTACTAACGCTTGATTTTTTTCCTCAGGATAACAGGTTTCCATTTGACAAAGCTCCCTGCTGAGAAAATGAGCTGTTAAATATTATCTAAAGCTCATTCCCTCAGGCTTTGTCAAATGGAAAGTTGTTTTCTAGGGGAAACATAAAACATTTTTCTGCTTTCAAGCATTTTTATTTTTAAATATTTTATTTGGCTAATGAATTAATGAAGTAGGTCGAGTGCAATATTGTCTATGGTGACAAATGGCCTTGAACTTCCTATGTTATTGTCTACGGTAGAACCAACGGTGTTTTCCGTGGTTAAGTTGGTGACAAAAAACTTACTAGGAAAAGGCCCGAAGATATCAATCTAGGGGTTAGTATATTTATCAGGGGGGTATAACTCCGTCAGATTTTGTAACCCGGTCACGTGATCATGACGACGTCATAGTAATGACTACCAATAGGAATCTTACAATTTCCATAGAAAAACTTTTGAGAACTGAGTGGTATATACGGTGGGATATCTATGGTATAACTAACTAACTAACTAACCATCACGCCGTTTCCCCGCAGGGGTAGGCAGAGAGGACGGACCGCCAAACAACTCGGTCTTGGCACACAGTCTTTGCTTCACTCACATTCATACATCGTCTCATACATACTCTTCTATTATTCCGACTTTTGACATGGCCCGACTCAAGTATCTGATTCACTTGATCGTGCCATGTCTTCCTCGGGCGTCCCCTACTTCTTCTTCCATTCACATTTGCGTCATATATTCTTCTCACATTATTTTCTTCTTTCATTCGCTCTACATGTCCAAACCATCTGAGGGTCCCTTTCTTAATCTTACTCATTATGCTTACATCAGCCTTGCATTCTTTGCGGATATCCACATTTCTCACACGATCATACATGGTTTTGCCACACATTCGCCTCAGGGATCTCATTTCGACAGCATTCAGTTTACTTTCATCCTTCCTCTGCCAACTCCATGCCTCACTGCCATACATCAAGGTAGGTACCAGGACTCCATTGTGGACTGCTAGCTTCGCGTCTTTTGACAGTGTTTTATTAGCGCCAACGGCATTCAGTCCTCCATTAATGGAGTTACCTGCATTTACTCTTCTTTCAATATCTCTATCAGCCTTCCCATCTCTCGTAAACATACTACCCAGGTACACAAACTCATCCACCTGCTCCAAGTATTCATCATTCACAACTATATTGCACACTGTTTTCGTACTCTCCCTTTCAAATACCATGACTTTAGACTTACTTACATTCATCATTAACTCATTTTGCATACACACTTCGTTCATCCTAGACACGAGAGACTGTAGATCTTCCATAGTGTTAGAAATCAGCACCGCATCATCAGCATACAACAGGCAACATATTTTCAGATCACTCAAATTCGCGCCCAATCCCATCTCTTTCAATTCTTGCATACAATTATCCATGTATAAATTGAATAACCATGGTGACATTACGCAGCCTTGCTTAACACCTTTTGTGATGTCAAACCACCCCGTAAAACCACCGTTCACCCTAACACATGCAACGCTTCCCTCGTACAGAGACGCAATTGCCTGTATGAGATTTGTATTCACTCCATACTTGGACAACACCTTCCATAGCTTTTTCCTGTCGACTCGGTCGTATGCTTTTTGTAGATCTACAAAGGCACAAAAAAGTTTTTGGTTTTTTGCCAGAAACTTCTCAGTGAGCATACGCAAGGAGAAAATCTGGTCCATGCATCCCCTTCCACTCATAAAGGCACCTTGCACATCCCATATTTTATCCTTTGTTTCCATTCTTACCCTTTCAATCAATATTCTTCCGTACAACTTGCCGACTGAACTTAGCAGGCTAATAGCTCTATGATTCCCACATTCCATACGTGACCCTTTACCTTTGTATAATGGCATGATTACAGCCCTTCTCCAATCTAATGGCGTGTAACCCTCCTCTAAACACTGGTTAAAAAGTTTGCACAACCATGTGAGAATAATATGGCTATCTCCTTTAAAGTATTCAGCCGCAATATTGTCGAAACCTACAGCCTTACCATTCTTCATGCATTTTATCGAATTTTTAATTTCATCCATGCTGATTTTGATAACATTCACTCCGTCATCGTTCATACCCGATTCGCCGCTGGCCTCACTATCACTCGGGTTGCTTTCGAAGACTTCCTCAAAATATTTCATCCATCTCTCATTTATTTCTTCCTCATTCGTCAACATTCTTCCATCTTTCGATTTTATCACTTTTAGGCTCCCATTCTCTGGACCGCTCCGGGACTTTTTGACCTCCTTCCAAAACAGTTTAATGTTTTCTTGGAAGTTTTTTGTCATTTTTATTCCCTCTTCCTCTTCCAGACGTTTCTTTCGTACTTTCACTCCAACACTTACTCTTTTCTTGCATCCCTTATATACTTCTTTCGCTCTATCTCTCTCTTCGCTAGAAGCACTGCCAGCCGCTATCAGACATAACCATGCTTTCTTCTTCTCTGAGACCAGTGCTTTAATCTCGTCATCCCACCATGCGTCACCTTTCTTCCTACCTTGCGTACTTATTCCACACACATCTCTAGCAGATTCACAAAGACTAACCTTTATGTGGTTCCATGCTTCATCAATGCTTAGACCATCCATTTCCTTCTCATTCAATCTCGTCTCTGCACGCTTCTCATACTCACTTCTGACATTAGCGTTTTGCAGTTTTTCTACTTTGACTCTGGTAGGAGTTGATACCTTTTTCACTTTAGAGCGCCATCCGCGAAAGAGGTTTACTCTTGACACCACCAGAAAGTGGTCAGTTTCAACCTCAGCCCCTCTGAAAACTCTTGTGTCCTCAGTAACGGCTCTCAACCTAGAGTCAATTACCACAAAATCGATTAATGATCTTTCATTTCCTCTTTCCCACGTATATTGATGGATACCTTTATCTATGGTATTATATGTCAAAATGTCAAATAGCACATGAATAAAATTTAATGCCATATCTGGTATGTATTACTAAAAATTATTTTATTTTCAGGACCACCCTAACCCTACCCAGCTGAGCTGAGCGACAACATAACCAAAAACATATAATATATACTTCAATATCATTGTTTATGGAGGATGGATTGTGCAGACTACAAAAATATAGAATTGAAGGAAGAGGCATGGATGGAGTTCATCAAAGAATGTGATTTGCCAGACGGTATGCACAGTTTATTTTCTAAATATTTTTAACACTGAATGCAAGTCGATTTATTTTAGCAATTACAAGCACGTTATTTAGCAATTTCCACATTGTAGTTGTAGAAATCCGGCCCTGAAATAGGTGGAGCCTTTATGACCACGTGCTTGCCATCAATGGCTCCGACACAATGGTCAAATTGATAAATTTCCTTGAAGTCTGTAGCGACTTTTTTCCACTCATCTTGGATTGGTTCTGCCATTACCTGAAATTACTTTTAATTATTTATTTTCATTCTGCCTGACAGGAGATTTATTTCAGACTTGATTATATTACATAAAGTCATGATCAATATATATTCTCTCATAATATATGTAAAAACCCAGCTGGGCATAAAGTCAAATAAATTACCATCGGCTGGAGATAGCATCACATTCCTCTTTTATAATTTCTGAGACAGTTGTTCTGCCAATCCTATAATTGTAGACAATTCTCGTGAAGCTATCGCCTGTTGCCAAGTACCCGTAAATTACTTAAGGTTTTTTTGTTTTCAGTGAAAGAGGCCAAGTGCCTCTGGAAGAAATTAAGAGATGGCTTCCGGCAGGCGAATGCCAGATCTAAAACGACAACAGGACAAGCAGCCTCACCAACTGCAACAAAATGGAAATGTTTTCATTTAATGGAATTCTTAATACCAACTTCACTTCAAGCATGAAAGCACATACTTTTGAAAAAATACTCCAGGCTTTCAGCAGCTTCCTGGCAGGAGGCTCGATTATATCGTCATCTGTATCTATCAGGTTTTGCTCCAGTTGTGCATTGATATTACTTTATCGGTCTGTTTGCCAACGTCGGTAAAAGGAATTCCATAAGATGGAAATATTTCATTTAATTTGATCTAGCGTCCGGATAATTTCAAGTACATTTTCTTCTCGAGCCTTAATAACTACATAATATTAGTTAACATTTTGTTTTTTCCAGCCTCATTATTAATGAAACACGGTAATCAGACTTGAACAGAAGCAATTTATTATTGTAAAACAAAAGCGTGTAGGTACACTACAGATCCTAGATGTCGGTAGTTTAAACATTTGAATTATTTTATTACCATAGATCAATACCACCACTTAACAAAATAATACAAATAAGGTAAAACAAAAGCAAGGAAAGTACACCGAGCTTCCATATAAGATCCTAGATGGCGGTAGGTAACTTTATTATTTTATTATCAAAGTTCAATACCACCACTCATCAAAACAATACAAATAAACCAAAAACAAATACTAGGTATGCAATACTACACCCATCTTGTTTATAAATTTATAATGTTTTATTTTACTTAAACTCTTAGTTAGCATATCTGCTGGCATTTCAGAGGTATTTAAATATTCTAAATTAATTAATTTATTTGCAACAGCCTCTCTTATGAAATGAAATTTGACATCGATATGCTTACTACGTCTATGATGAATACAATTTTCAGAAAGTTTTATAGCACTTTGGCTGTCATTATATAATGTAATAGGTTTATTATTTATTAGTTCATTTTTTTTATACATTAGACCATAACTCTTGGTAAAATTTAAATATTTTAACACTCTCTTGGCATGCTTCCAATGTGTTTCAGTGAAACAGTTATTAAATTGGCTTAGGTAACTAATACAATAAGAAATATCGGGTCTGGTTAAAACAGAGAGGTACATTAAACTGCCTATAAACTGTTGGTAAGGAAACTTGGAATGTACATTTTCTCCTTTTTCAAATTTTAAATTAGTCTCCATAGGTGTCTCTACATTTTTCTTAGAATTCTCTAAACCAAATATACATACTAACTTTTCTATAAATTTCTTTTGACTAACGAAAATATTATTTTTCTGTATTTTAACATCCATACCTAGACATTGTCTTAATTGACGACGTATTTTTCTTATAGTAATTACCGTTAACCTCTAGGCTGCGTCAAAATGTGCGTGTGCCGACACTACTACGCGGCACGTTTAATATTTTGATTGAGCCGAACAACATCACATTTTAAAAATGTCATTAGATATATTTTGAATGATTGTTCTTTGTTTGAATTCAGGTCAATAAACTCGTCCATGCTTTAGCTATCCATAAATAATCCCGAATGTCGTTTTAGAATGATGTTAATATAAACAAAAATTATTTAACAAGAGTCAGACGTAAACATTACAGAATTATCTTTATGGTGCGTGGTACTTACGTCTGCCTGATTCTGCCGCGGGTCTCATGTTACAAAGGACCGATCAATGCGCCGAAATGTCGGACCATAGAAACTGTTTTGCTGTCATAATAATACGAAGTATTTTTACACGAATGGGCATATTTTATGCGCACTTTAAAATGTATTAACCACATCACACTTAGGTACTACACATAACTATCTAATTTCTCGTTTTTAACATTAATTATATAAACATATTTTAAACTATTTTTTATTCACATGCACATAATTTTTTTGTTAATAATTATTTTTATGATGGTAATCTTTAAAACACGGAACTACACACAGTGCAACATTACATTCTAAGCACATGTAACGTGTAAATTTTTTCGTCTTAACTCTAAGTGTTGTATTTGCACAAACATGGCATTGACGACAAGGATTTGACCGTTTACTTGTAGGGGGGACAAAACCGGGCATATGATTCGCCAATTCTTTGGCAGCCAAACGTAATGGGCTATCGGATGATTGTTGATTTCTTGTTGATGGTATGTGATATTTCTCCAAAAGTTGTTTTATGATTGCGTATTGAAATTGAGTCAAGGTCATCTGCTTTTCGGAAACTATTTTGTGAAGAATGTGTGCATTTAGTAGGAATAAATCAACAATATGGAAAGCAACCTTCTTGTACCATTTTATTGATTTTCTCATACAACTTAGATTACTCAACATCATGTCAGCCTTATCAACCGAACCCATACATTTATTGTAATCTAGTACACACTTCGGTTTTTTAATTGGTAGGCCTGTGTTTCTATCACACTTTCCAGTCTCTGCAAAAGAAGCATCGTGCACAGTTGTTAACAAATGAATCTCTCGTTTATCATGCCACTTGAGGGCTAACAAAGGGCCTGTATGTTTAGATTCATGGTCACCTTTTTTTAACTTATTAAATTTAGGCATTCCCTTTCGACTTGCTTTTACAGTTCCACAACCGTTTGTTTTTTGATCATGCAGGAATTTAAGTAATTTTGGACTTGTATACCAATTATCAGTCCATAGTGTGTGATTTTTTTCCAAAATAATCACTGAGTAATGTGGTTACCACTGCTCCAGAAACACCTAAACATTGGCCGTCTTGGATATCAGTTCCTTCTCCACAGTATATAATGAAATCTAAAACAAATCCCGTGGTAACATCGCATAGTACAAATAATTTTATTCCGAACCTATGACGTTTACTAGGGATATACTGCTTAAATTTCAGACGCCCTTTAAACACGATTATGCTTTCGTCAATGCACAAGTTTTGGTAAGGGATAAAGGTTTTTTTTAAATATTTCTCTGCAATGGTCAACCAAAAGTTTTATTTTATGAAGTCTGTTTCCGGGGGTTTGTGTGGCAGGGTCAGAAAAATGAAGCATTCGAAGAAGAATCTGATATCGATCTCTCGGCATAATCTTTCCAAATTGAGGAGACGCTAAAATAGGATCCGTTGTCCAATATTCCTCAATCGATATGTGCGAAACCCTAGTCATCAGCATAGTTATAGCAAAAAATATATACATTTCAGGCACTGACGTATCTTTCCATTGATGGAGTCGAGATTTGGGAGCTATTGTAATTTGGTTAACTGTAGCTCTATAGTATCTGTTGGATTCTAGAACTATTTTCTCCATTATTTCTAGATTCAAAAAGTGTTCAAAAAAATCTACCTCTAATGAATCTTTTGTCAATGTCATGTTTGTGATTCCTGACGAAAAGTCATCAAATTGATGTAAGACTGGAATAAATGGACCCGACACCCATGAGGAAAAAATGTCACTGTTTATCGAAGATGTGTTTTCACGGATGCTTGAAGTGCCGGGTTCACTGGTATCGGATGCACTGTTACCGGGCACACTCGTACAGGATGCACTGGTAACGGGCACACTGGTGCCGGATGCACTGGTACCGGGCACGCTGTTACCGGGAAGAGTTACACTGTGTTCACTTTGAACTTCATCATCACCGTCACCGATATCAAATAAAATTGATTCAGCGTCACTATCCAACTCTAAGTCGGATTCTAAATCTAACACGCTCTCAAAAATTTCTTTATCACTAAGACCCCGTGACATTTTGAATATTATAATATAAATAATAACGAATAAAAGTTTTGTTGAGTTAAACAAGACAAATATAAAGAGCCACGAAAACTAAAAGGTACACCATAAAATACCTAAATGCGAAAAAAAGTGTTTTGAATTTCACAAATTATAACAATCAAATCGATGTACGTAACAGAATGAAAAAGTGTACAATCGGCGCAGTGTTCTATGGAAGCGCCTTTGTTTGATCTACTGCGACTGCGCGAGATTAGTAATGGTTGGTACCGAAGCGCGAAATTCAAATCGACTGACGGGGAAATTCTGTCTCCTTGGCTTTAAATGGTTCCCAAGAATAAACAAATAATATTTCGGGATAAATTTAGACAGATGTCGCTAGAGATATGATTGGAGATTTTTTACATGTAGAATTTGGCCCTCTACCTTGCATGTACACGATACAGCAAGGATTCAAACCTCGAAATAACTAAAGTTGGCTCCCGCGTGAGAGGCAAGTTCGCTGAAATAACTAAAGATTGTTCCCGCCGCCTGGAGGTTAAACAGAATTTGAGATCTGAAGACTAAAATAAATATATTTTTCTTATAGTATTACTGTTGGACAGAATTTGTTATATTAGTGTACATTTCACTTCAAAACTATGTTATATTAGTGTACATTTTGTTTTCTCTAGTCCCAGTATAAGCGTTGGTTAATTTAAATTATATTAGTATGTTCAAAATTGTTTATAATCTTTTATTCTGTCTATAAAAGTATGTACATACTTGTACTGTACGTAAATAAACAAGATGTTCTGCTGAACTTTGATCTGAAGACTGAAATAGATATACTTTTCTTTTAGTATTTAATGTTTGACAGAATTTGAAATCTGAAGACTAAAATAAATATATTTTTCCTATTGTATTTACTGTTGGACAGAATTTGTTATCTGAAAGCTGTAATTTTCTTCTCTAGCCTTCAACATTATGTTATATTAGTGTACATTTTGTTTTTTCTAGTCCCAGTATAAGTGTTGGTTAATTTTAATCATATTAGTAAGTTTACGTTAATCTTTTATTCTGTGTGTATGTAAGTAAATACTTGTACCGTACGCAAATAAACCATATGTTTTGCTGGACTCTGATCTGAAGACTGAAACAGATATATTTTTCTTTTAGTATTTATTGTTGGACAGAATTTATGATCTGAAAGCAGAAATTTTCTTCACGAGCCTTCAAAATTATGTTATATTAGTGTACATTTTTATTTCTCTAGTTCCATTATAAGCATTGGTTAATTTAAATCATAATATTATGTTTTCTGATTCTGTTTATTTATTCTTTGTATTTAACAGCACTTAAATAAATAATATTCTTGACGAACTCTTGTGTTTTTATTATTTGGGGAGGTGTATCTTTTTAGAAGGTTTAAATATTACTTTATTTCGCATACCTATAGCAGACAGTGAGTCTTTCTTGAATACTTAATGTCATCAAAGTTAAAGATGACCAAAAACATATGGGGGCATCCATTAATTACTTGAGCAGTTTTTCTTCCAATCTAGACCCACCCCTCCCTCGGTGAGATAAATTTGGGCCAATTCGTTTATTTTTTCAAGTATAGTGAGATTTTGCTGGACCCCCTCTCCCCGTTTATGCTCACGTTATTAATGGATAACCCCTAATACATACTTCAATATTATTTTAATGATGTCATCATTAAATATGATCAATTTTAAATATGTGTTGCAGCGTGCTGTACTAAAATGTTGGATTTCAATTAAACTAAATAAATTTATACTAACAAACTTAATTTTATTTTTTATACAATGTCCCCACTTGCATATTTGTGTTTTCACGTCACCCTGGCCCTGGTACTTACCTTAGTATTTAGTATAATATTATCTGTTAAAGTTACCGGCTGCTGTGTTTTTGCATTTGGAAAGAACTTACATTATTTTTAATCCTCTGGATTCCAGCAGTTGACACCATGTGAGCACCTAACAATGAGTGTTAAAAGATTCCCTTGTTTATGTAAAATGCATACAAAGGATTACAAAAACATAGAATTGAAAGAAGAGGCGGAGGCACTAAGAGTGTGATTTGCCAGACGGTAGGTATGAATAGTTTATTTAAAAAAAAATCTGTTATAGACTGTAGGAAACGCTGAGTGGAGGGTATACAAGAGACCATTTGAGTGTAGTCAAACTGAGAAAACTGTTGGAAGAGTGTAAACTTAAAAATGGAAGATGCTCCGAGGAACTAGCGTCATTGATCCCTTCGGTGCACAGTCGGGAAAGACGCCAAACGTGTGGAAGAAGCGACCCATTCTCATGTGACATTTGTCCCATGAGAATGGGTCGCTTCTTTGACTCGTTCTTGTGTTCAACAGCTCGGCTGTGGAACGATTTTCCGGCCTCTTGTTTCCTCCTTCCTACAAAATGGGTCTCTTCAAGACCAATGTTCATTCGTTCCTCTCCTCACAAAGACCCTCCACACAGAATCTCAGGTGACATAGGTCCTGAGGGAAATAATTTTCCTCGAGGCCTCTAATAAATCATTTAAATGAAGATCTACATAATATATCAATATGGTTGAAGAAAAATAAACTAAAATTGAATGTACCTAAACTAAACTAAATTTATGAACATTGGAAAACGAGTAACTAACGCAAACAAAAAAAGACATATTGATAGACGGTGAAGTTTTGAAAGAAGTATTTGAAAATAAATTTTTGGGAGTAATAATTGACTCCATATTGACTTTCGCTCAAAATACAAAACCAATTATTAAAAAGATTGCCAAAAAAATTTAGCTGTTGGGAAGAATAAAAATATTCATTGACACAGTCTCCAGTTAAAATGTGTACAACGCAATCATTGTACCACTCATAAGTTCCTGTAGCAGCAATCTATTCTTAGCCGACGACGGACTAAATGAAACAAATGACAATTCTACAAAACAGCTGTGACAACTAGGTAGGTATATTGAAGAAAAATAGGTACACTTCAGTCAAGAAAATGTTGAAGGAGTTAAACATCTTGTCATTAAAACAAATTATTAACTTCAATACTATATTGTTAATCTACAAAATAATCAATGGCCATACGTCTATTGAATTCCTAAGAAAATTGATAAACTACAAAGCAAAAGTATAGAAAACGCGCGAATGTCAGCTGTCAAATTGTCAGATCTAGTACAAAATCTACAAAGAAATGGTATCTCGCGGCAGTTGGCAGCAGTTATCGAGCTATCTAAATTCATCTGACCCCCTCTCCTACCACAGGAAGAAATATTTGATAGGGTCGTGTGAACGGTAGAAAATATAAGCGCTCGCGGCTGAACAGATATCTGCTCGCGGTTGATGCGTTAATGTGAACGGGCTTTAAAGAAGATATCAAAAGATATCCGAGGGTGTGAGGAATGCAAATCATCTTGCATCGGTGATCCACACGATCCCATGAATTCCTTAACTTTATCTAGAGAGTACCGCATCGCGGAAAGACATTGTCTTAATTATCCATCTAAAAAGTTGGCTCTCAATCTTCTGGAAATTCATCATGTCATCGAGTATGTACTAAATCATAATTGTGAAAATTTAAATCTTGTTCCCATTATTAATAAAACCATTGCCCAATATGTATGTTTTGATTGGATTCATTGTGGGGAACATAAAAACCAATTGATGAAAAAAATTGTTAAAGTCACTGTGCCCTTCATAATTAATGTTTGGTGTGCGGACATTAATAAAAAATTATCTGGCAGAGATACTATAATGGACCAGAATGAGGAAAAAGGCTATGCTACGGGTTTCTCTGCGATGATGGCACTGATGTCACACTCAGGAATTTCAAAGTCCTTGTTGGGAGTGGAATGTTGGGGCTTCTCAAGGGCGGGAATTTTTTCTGGAAATGTTATGGCGGCCATCTCGTTGAAGGGGCAGAGTCGCTTCTTAGAGCCATCTACAAAAAAAAAACAAACAGAACAACTAAGTCGAGCAGTGGCGTGCACAGAGTTTTTGATCAGGGTAGGCAGTAGGAAAACCGCCAAATTGATTCAAAGAAACTTGCCACAGATGGCTCCCTTCGTACAAGTTTTCGCTAAGTGTACTTGCTGCTGGCTGTAGATGATGTAGGTTTGTATTATCTAAGCCACTTCAAATATACAAATAATAAAAATAATAAATAATCGCTTCATGTAGGTATGCGTATTATCACAAGCCAATCAATGGATATCCGAGGTGGCCTTGATAAAAGCAATTGGCGTTGTCTCACTTTCATACTTCAGATAACAACAGATGTCACTGTCGCCACTGATTGCCATTTGCTAATTTGTTCCAGAAAGCACTGCCTGATACTAACAAAAAAACCCCATAGAAGCAAATTCAAACGACAGTTCTACTCTATGCTACGTGCATTTCGTAAACATTGATATTATATCTTGTATGAAGTTAGCTCTAAGCAGAAATAATTCCTGCTTAGCCCGCATTTTAGTGAGGTAGTCGGAGGGCGCGTGTAGTTTTTACTTACAGTTTATGTCACATTTGTAGTATGCCGTTTGATGTGGCGGTCGCGTAGTTTTGGTTGCTCAGCTTTGTCGCGCTTATTTTTGAAAGTGTGTATTTATTTTTAGCAATAATTTAATAAATTATAATATTATTTACATGCTTACGTTTTACAAATACGCTAGGGTAGGCTGTGCCTATATGGAGTGCACGCCCCTGAAGTCGAGGGGGTTTGGAAAAAATGTACAATGTAGGTTACCAGGTTCTTAGTTTGAAGCGGAACCTTCCGGCAAACATTGCATCAAAGTAAAAATGCTTTAAAAAATACTAACAAGATCGAACATGACGTCAAAGGAAATTTCAAACTTTGATTGAAAAAAGTTAGTTAGAACTATGCATCTTTTACCATCTCCCGCTGACATAAATAGTTGTTTCTTATAATAATTAAGTTAAAACTAAGAATTACTTAAAATTAAATTATTTAAAAATTTAAATTATTTAAAAATTTGAATTTTTTAAAAATTAAAATTATTTAAAAAATTTTAATTATTTAAAAACCTAAAATAATTTGATTGGCGCCATCCGTGAATGCGTAGATTATAACGTATGTGACGTTTAACCTTAACAATTTTATACCTTTTACTCAATTTTCAGGAGATAGCTTTGAATTTAAAACTACTAGCATTTATGAAATTTCAAAAGTGATAAATGAATTAAAATGTCCTTTTTCCTGTGATATTCATGGCTTAAGTATCATGGTATACAAACAGCATGTTTCTGTGTTGGCTGGTCCCATATCTCATATTGTTAACCTTAGTTTAAAGAGTGGCATATTTCCTTTTCATTATAAGAATGCTAAGGTTGTACCTCTTTTCAATAATTATCAGCCTGCTGATAACCGGCAATCAGATGGTCACGGGTTCAATTCCCGTTGGCGGCCAGTATCTTTTCTCGGAAGATTTTTTCAATGTAGATGAGTGTTTCAGGCTGATAATCAGGGGCGTGCACTCCATATAGGCACATAAGCACTGCCTACCCTAACGTATTTGTAAAACATAAGCATGTAAATAATATTATAATTTATTAAATTATAGCTAAAAATAAATACACACTTTCAAAAATAAGCGCGACAAAGATGAGCAACCGAAACTACGCGAGTGCCACATCAAACACTGTAACTAGAAACTACTCCTCCGACTGCATCACTAAAATGCGGCCTAAGCATAGAACATACAAATAACTAGACGAGAACTTACAGATGAGGGGTAAAAACCAACTATGGCGGGGCGAAGAGAGGAAAGAGACTTGTGATTCGCCAAGTCTTCTTCATTGTCTAAGTATGTGTTTCATAGACATACAGCGTCCGCGCGTAAAATGTACGACGAGAGCACGACATTGGTCCGGACACGCCCAGCCGGTTCCGAAAAATGGTTCCAATGGGAGGGGGAAATAACACGTTTTTTAACACGTAAGGGCATGTCCATATATTTTGTACGTCCGTGGGCCTAAGCAGGAATTATTTCTGCTTAGAGCTAACTTAATATTATTACAATTACACTGTCAACCCATCAACATTAATATTATTCAAGTGTATGCACCAACAGCGGAAGTGAGATATGATGGTGATGTGGAATCTTTTTATGACTCACTAGCCAGTACATTGCAAAGTTTGAAAGGAGGAGAAGTCAATTTTGTCATTGGAGACTTAAATGCCAAAATTGGTGAAGGTCGCCGCTCTCATATAGTTGGTGAATATGGCTTAGGCATAAGCAATCAAAGAGGTGATAGACTATATGAATTCTGCCAGGATAAAAATATGGTTGTATTAAATACTTGGTTTAAACTCCCGAAAAGAAGGCTTTATACATGGAGATCACCTCAGGATGGAACAATCTATGATATTGTCAGGAACCAAATTGACTATGTGTTAGTAGACCATAGATTCAGGAACTCTGTAAAGAGAGTCACCACGTACCCTGGTGCAGACATTGGTTCTGACCATGTTTTGTTAACTGCCGATATTGTTTTATGCTTAAAACAAATAAAAAAAGCCCAAAAACAAAATTAAAATGGATATCTCGAAACTCCAAGAAGAAGGGGTCAGAAATAAGGTATCTCAGACTTTGAACGATAATATTAGACTACTCCCTCGTGATCCATCAATAGAAATACAAACACAGTGGGATAACCTGAAGTCAGTTATATGTGAAACCTGTGATACAAATTTGAAAGCTGATAAGCAAATTAGAAAAAAGAATTGGATGACTGACCACATTTTGAACTTAATGGATGAGAGACGTAAACATAAACATAATGAGACACAATATAAAAACTTACAAAGAACGATTAGATGTGAAATTAAAAAAGCCAAAGAAGAATGGATGAAGTCACAGTGTGAAGAACTAGAGTCGTACAGTCGTAGTCACAATGCATTTAAACTTCACAAAAAATTGAAGGAAATTACAGGCACTTCTAGAAGAATTACTCCATCATGTTTAGTTGACGATTCCAATAAATTGATATTGGATGAAAAAGATATTTTACAAACATGGGAAAAGTATATTCATGATACATTCAAAGATATTAGACCTGACATTAATATTCCTAACGATCAATTGCATGGACCATCGATTTTAAAATCAGAAATTCTTCATGCGATAAAGACTTCAGAACATAGAAAAGCGTGCGGACCAGACGATATTCCAGTTGAGGTGTTGAAGCTCTTTGATAATGAAAATGTTGACTACCTGTTGAGGTTATTTAACTCTATATATGACACAGGGAATATACCCCAAGATTGGCTAAAATCCACCTTCGTGACATTACCTAAAAAACAATACCCTAAGAAGTGCAGTGACTATCGATTAATAAGCTTGATGAGTCATGTCCTTAAATTATTCCTTAAAATAATACATGCTCGGATACGCGATAAGTGCGAGCAGGACTTAGATGACACTCAGTTTGGCTTCAGAAATGCGTTCGGTACGCGTGAAGCATTATTTTCTGTCGACGTACTATTGCAAAAGTGTCGTGACCAAAGAAAGGAAGTCTTTGCCTGTTTTATTGACTACGAAAAGGCATTTGACAGGGTAAAACATGCTGACCTAATGAAAATGCTTGCGGATTGTAACGTTGACACCAAAGACCAGAATTTCATTAAAAACCTGTATTGGTTCCAAACAGCAGAAATAAGACATGGGAATGAGAGATCTAATGCAATCGCCATTCAGCGTGGAGTACGACAAGGATGTATCCTGTCGCCACTATTATTTAATCTTTATTCCAACTATGTCTTCAAAAGAGCCCTAAGTAATACCCAGAAGGGTCTCAAGATCAACGGAGTTGTCATTAATAACATAAGATATGCAGATGATACTGTATTACTAGCTGACAGTATCAGTGACCTCCAAGACCTATTAGATCTTGTTAATAATGCTGGTGAGCAACTGGGCCTAACAATCAACGTCAATAAAACTAAATGGATGACTTTTGGACGACTAGATCACTCTGGATCAATGATTCAGTTAAATGGTTGTAATGTCGAAAAGGTGGAGAGATTTAGATACCTCGGCAGTATCCTCACGGAGAATCTTGACCCAGATATAGAGATTAGGTGCAGAATTGAAGCAGCAAGAACTGCATTCATAAAAATGAAATCCCTCTTCTGCAATGACAATATAAGCTTAAAATTAAGGCAGAGAATGCTAAAATGTTATGTGTGGTCGGTCTTGCTGTATGGTTGTGAAACATGGACCTTGAAAATAAATACCATGAACAGGTTAGAGGCTTTCGAAATGTGGCTTCACCGGAGAATGCTCAAGGTCCCATGGACCAACATGATCACCAACATAGAAATTCTCAGGCGGGCTAGAGCAGATAGGGAACTGCTTACATTAATTAAAATCAAGAAAATTTCATATCTGGGTCATATACTTCGAGGGGAGAAGTATCACTTGCTCCATTTAATATTGAAAGGCAAGATAGAGGGTCGCCGAGGGCCTGGTAGGAGACAAATGTCTTGGCTGCGAAACATACGAGAGTGGACTGGCATTAGAAGTGTGGAGGAGCTATTCCGGGCAGCGCAAGACAGAGAGACCTTTTCAAGAGTGATCGCCAACGTCGGGGGGACCTGATAAGGCACATAAAGAAGAAGAAGAAGAGCTAACTTCAGACAAGATATAATATCAATGTTTACGAAATGCACGTAGCATAGAGTAGAACTGTCGTTTTGAATTTGCTTCTATGAGTTTTTTTGTTAGTATTATGCAGTGCTTTCTGGAACGAATTAGCAAATGGCAATCAGTGACGACAGTGACATCTGTTGTTATTTGAAGTATGAAGTGTGAGACAACGCCAACGGCCTTTATCAAGGCCACCTCGGATATCCAGTAATTGGCTTGTGATAATATGCATAAATGAAGCGATTATTTATTAATATTATTATTGGATATTTGATGTGGCTTAGATAATCCAAACCTACATCATCTGCAGCCAGCAGCAAGCACATTTAGCGAAAACTTGTACGAAGGAAGTTATCTGTGGTAAGTTTATTTTTTATTTATTTTAATGAATTCGGCGGTTTTCTTACTGCCTACCCTGATCAAAAGCTCTGTGCACGCCACTGCTGATAATTATTGATTATAATATTTGTTATTTCTTTATCTGTTTATAAATCATCTGTCATGAATTAATTGTACTACTAAACATGTAAAAGCCCTCTGGGCGTTGAATAAAAAAAAAAAATTAAAAATATAAAAACCATACCCTAGCATGACGCTTGAGGCAAGTGCAGCATAGCAAGTCTCAGATAAACTACTAATAAATAGCAAGAGACATGCATCTGCACACCTTCTTTCGCTTGCGGTCCTGCTATACTATAATGTGACTCACCTTCAGAAGATTTTTTCTTGGTTCTGGTCTTCCGTGTGGCCGTTGTGTTGATGGAGCAGTCAGATTCAGAATGTTCCGCTTCAACTGTGGTGTTTTTTGACTGGCGCCCTTTCTCTGAAACAAAACAAAAGATAACTCTCGATTAGTAGATGACTCTTCGTTGGTGCCTTCTTCAAAGGATGTTTGCTGAGACATCCAGTGCAGAAACTTTTAAAGCTATAGGAAATTATGCTGCCGCACCCTGTACCTACTATTACCCATTTGGAATGTATGGCGAGGATATGCTGAAATAGGCCTAGCCCAAAAACGCTTGCCACGTTATAAAGTAGACTGGTTTTTTTTTCTTTTTCTTTCATATGAATACCTCACAAGAGTCCCAGCTGCTCCCGTCTGGAGCCAGTGAAACTATGGCATCGCCTATATTTATTATTTCAAATTTGCTTGCGGTCCTGCTATACTATAATGTGACTAACCTTCAGAGGGTTTTCTCTTGGTTCTGGTCTTCCGTGCGGCCGTTATGTTGACGGAGCAGTCAGATTCGGAGTGTTCCGCTTCAACTGTGGTGTTGTTGGCGTTCTTCTTTGGCTGGCGCCCTCTCTCTGAAACAAAACAAAAGATAACTCTCGATTAGTAGATGACTCTTCGTTGGTGCCTTCTTTAAAGGATGTTTGCTGAGACTTCCAGTGTGGAAACTTTTAGAGCTACCTCGCAATGATATAGAATATGTACGTGTCAAAGACTTTTTGAACGATAGCTATCGATGAGACCAACCCAGAGCAGCAAAATTTTTCCCTGGCATTGCTATATGTATATTAAGATGAATTAGGATATATGCAAAAGCACATTCCTAATAGTAAAATAACCAATTGGTTTCAGCTTAATTACTACAAGAAACAATATTTATATGGGGGGAGATGTTTGAAGGTTAGAAAATATGCAAAAGGGGGCATCCATTAATTACGTGAGCAGTTTTTCTTTCAATCTAGACCCCCCCCCCCCCTCCCCCTCGGAGAGATAAATTTGGGCCAATTTGTATATTTTTTTCAAGTAACGTGAGATTTTGCTGGACCCTGTTTGTGCTCACATAATTAATGGATGCCCCCAAAGCGGAATTAGCAACTTTACCAATTACATATCGGGCGAAATATATAAAGGATTGACGTACAATCAATATTATTATATTATAACCAGAAATACATTTAATAATATAAGCCTAATAGGCGTTCATAAATTACTACAAATCAGTTTGTTGTTTGTTTTAATATTCGTATTATAGTATGTAGGTATTTATATTATTCCCACGCCAAACAACTCATAACGAGGATTTTGTGGGAAACCCGCCTTCATCTCTCCCTTTAGGGTAACTACTTTTAAGAGTTGGTGTCTTAACGCAAGCTTGTTAGTGCGATACGGAATATCGCATTTGAGAAAACTGTAAAATTTTGTCGATTGATTTAACGCGTGTTTGTCGCAAAAGATACAAAATCACCCTTCAGATTTAAAAATAAACCAAGTTTTAAATAAACAAAACATAAAATATGATGTCCTTACTGGGTTTAATAACTGGCATCATGGGTGGCGGCATGATGGATGAACTGTCGGCCTCTAGCTCCTTCTGCTTGGAGACACCAAGAGTTAACGTTGTGTTGTTAGCTGCTTTGGAACGTGTGGAGCGGTTGGAGGTTACTACGGGAGACGCCAGCGTCATTGTCGTATCACTCTTCACGGCGATTTTTACTGAAAGAAAGCGAGAAAGAAAAACATGGTTAGGAAAGAGCAGAATTTTTTTTTTCAAATTATATCCAAATATTTACACATTGTTACAAATATTGGCTACCATACCCGTTTCCACTGCTACACCAAAAAGGACTTATTCAAGTCTACGGAGACTTAAAAACTACTTGCGGAACACAACGAGTGAAAACAGACTAAAACCTTTAGCTTCATGTCATCATAATTTTAAAAACATCCCAGGTTTTGAATGGTTTGAGGGCAAGGCAGGGTTTATCCTAGCGGGTTTGTGTAATTATGATTGATTGTTATGAAATAAATATTCCGTATTAACCGTTGACGTTTGTTCCGAAGAATTACCATCTTTTTTTCGTTGCTTTTGACTTTTCAACGAGGTGTTGAGTTGAGTTGATTCCGAGTTGGCATGGAACTGCTGTAGACAGCTGCTTGAAAGATGCTGCGGTTTGACATTTCAATAATTTCATGCAAATGTTTAATATAATAATAACAAACCTTCATCTTCCTCTTCCTTGATTCCGTCCAATTTTCTATTTTGATTGGGTTTAATTTTCGTATTGGCATGATTAGCTTTCGAACTTTTGTACTTCTCAATCAATGCATCTTGAAAAAGTGCCAAATTGGTAAACAGTTTCTGAAATTTTATAAATAGGTCCTAATAACATAGCTAACATAAACATGCACAAAAGTATCGTTAATGGTAATGATCTAAGATACAACAATAATAAACGGATACATCCATAGCGCCGTTCGTGAAAAATCACCAAAGGCGCTTTACAATTTGTCAAGTGACCAAAAGAAACTTGCCCTCCTTTCATTGAGAAACTTACAAGCGACTCGATCGACGTTCATTAATTGTAAAATAACACAAATTAATAAAATAATTTATTTATTTTGCGCATGCCGGGATTCGATCGCGCTTTGAAGAGTGGGTATTCTTACATTTAAAACATAGATGCATAAAATGTTTTCTGATCTGGCCAATATCCTAAAGGATCCTGATCTGGCCTGCCAAGCAGCTGGTGAGCAGGCGCATCCACCGCTGCCGCCGCCAAGATCTCACCACACCCCCGCTAAGTCATCAAACGTAGCGAACCACTTGGGGGTACGACAGAGGTTATCCAATAAAAGGTTGCCGAGGCGGCGATGCTCATACCCACCTCCCAAATTCAGTTTATTTTTTTAATATGAATACTCCACGAGAGTCCCAACTGCTCCCGTCTAAAGCCAGTGATGGCTTTCCCAATTGGAGTATGTTGTGAGGCTGTAGGTAAGTGGGGAGGGGAAGAATATTGGGAAGAGGAAGGTGGAGAAATATCTAGCTATTCGGGTCTATAACGCATAACGGTATAACGCAATCATCAAAAGATTTACAAAATGATATCAATACCGAAAATGAGTCAGCATCAACTATTCCTGATTTCAACTCTTTTGATGTTCAGAATGTTATATCATTTGAGAAATTTTAGGTTGACGAATATAATGCTTAAATTCATTATCGGTAGGATTAATATTTTAAAAGAATATTTTTTAAATATATGTAGCTGTGAGCTGTTCCTTGAAAATGTCTAATACTGAGATTTGCTTGCCGGGATTTGAACCCGCGATTAGGATAAATTCAAAATAGGTAGAAACAAATTATTTATTTTCAACGTTTTTTTAAGTG
Organism: Limnephilus lunatus; assembly: GCA_917563855.2. Classification (NCBI taxonomy): domain Eukaryota; kingdom Metazoa; phylum Arthropoda; class Insecta; order Trichoptera; family Limnephilidae; genus Limnephilus; species Limnephilus lunatus. The sequence continues at coordinate 97,160 of CAKJTF020000011.1, forward strand.
TGTGTATCCATAAATTGATGTATCTAATGTACTATATTTTTAAACCTAGCTGTGAGTTGTTCCGTCATCATTTCTAATACTGGGATTGGTTTGTTGATTTATTTGCAAAAAATTTAGTTGTTAATGAATTTTACAAAAATTTTAAATGCGGAAATTTTATAAAAGTGTACGTAAATTTGATAATAGTATATATTCCTAGTTTTGTAATATTATATTGCATTCGTTTTAATTATGCTCTTTTAGGATAAATTCAACATATGTAGATGCAAGTTATTTATTTTCACCGTTTTTTTTAAGTGTATGTTTCAATAAACTGATGTATCTAATGTAGAATATTTTTAAACCTAGCTGTGAGTTGTTCCGTCATAATTTCTAATACTGAGATTGGTTTATTGATTTGTTTCTAAAAATTTTATTTTTGTAAATGAATTTTACAAAAATTTTAGATGTGGAAATTTGAGTATATGTAATTTGGGTATTTTAAAAGTGTATGTAAATTTGATAAAAGTACATACCTATACCTAGTTTTATAAAAGTACGTATTAGTTACATTTTTTAACATATATACATATTATATTTAACTTGAATCAAGTTTCTTTTTATTAATATTTATATGTATTTAAAATAATATGTATTAATAATTCACTTTCATAAAAATTTTTAGATTGTAAATAAATAAAATCAATTCAAATTTTATAAACATTTACTTTTATTAGCATTCCCCATAGTTTGAGGATTCTCGATAATATCAACAACGCTAACGCCACGGCCGCTGCTGGTAAAATAGAATTGACGGTATTCATCCATCGGGTAACAAGGTATGTATAAAAGCATCGGCGAACGGAGATCTCGCTGGGCGCTTCTTACGTATTGCAAGCACCACGTCATAGCAACAGTATTTATTTCAAATTACTTGCCTCGTGCAAATCAGACCGAAATATGACGGTGCACGGCGCTCGGTTTTAGATTTAATAAAACACAAGAATCGAAATATTTCTAGCGTTTATATTCCTCTTAATAATGTCGTTGATGAAAATTGTAATATAGTAACGGTCCTAGGTGTTAGATTTGTATAATCATTTAAACCTATAACCTGTACTGTATAATAAAATATGTACTTAACAATACTCCTATAATAGTACCAATATTGTATTACTAATGATAACTCATATAATAAATATAAAAATATTTGCCCGTGTGTCTCGTTTTACCCGCCTTTACCCTTCCCTGTCATATTGTGTAACCGAATAAGAGTATCTTGTTATCTCAGTCACACCCATAGGTCACAATCAGTATTCGGCGAAGAAATTAATAAGCCGCCCGACCAGTGTTGCCAACTTAGTGGATTTTCCACTAAAACTGGTGGTTTTCATACTTCATTTAGTGGCGAAATATTTCTTTTAGTGGCTGGTGGATTTTTTAGTGGTTTCCAAAATTTTTGTTTAATTACTAAAACACAATCAATCACTCAGCCACTAATCCACTTCTATTTTTAATCTTATTCATCCTTTTTCGTTCTACTTTCTTTAATTTTAAATGGGATTTACGTTTACTGTGTAGGCAACAACAGTGGCGTCAAATTCATTAATTGAAATGGAGTGAGATGAGACGAAAAGCACAAAAAAAATTTGGAACGAAGTATTCAATTTTAAAGATGCTCAAGGAGGGCTGAGGTTTAAGGAATTAGCGACTTTTGCGATTAGTCTCCTAATACTGCCTCATTCTAATGCCGATGTTGAGATCTGAGAGACTATTTAGCAGCATGAATATAATAAAAAACAAACAGAGGAATAGAATGAAGTTAGGTAAATCATTTAACTGCTATATTGAGAGTACGCTGTGGTTTGAGGTTGGAAAGAAAATGCTGCAATGATTATAACATTCCAGTAGCCGTTGTAAATCAAATCGGTACTATATATCGGTCATATCAATCTGAAACCGACTATTTTGGTGCAGGTAAAAATGGTTCGTCTGTAGAAGACGACTTAATTTAGAATAAGTCTTAATTGAATAATTTTAAAATGTTGATTTACCTACAAATGGTGTGTTGGTTACTAATTATTATTTTTGTAATAATAAAGAAAACAAATAATTTCTAAACTTTTTTTCTTTCATCAATGTCTTTCATTAAACTTTATTTTAGGGGAAAATTTTGCGAGTGTGAGTGTAGTACTATATTTTTTAGTGGTTTTCTGGTGGATTTAAAGGTAGAATCTGGTCAATCTGGCGGAAAGCTGGTATAACCGTTGGCAACACTGCCCGACCATACATCCAGTGTTACCGAAGCTCCCGATTTTTCGGGAGATCTCCCGATTTTTCACTTCATCTCCCGATCTACCGGAATGGCATCAAAATCTCCCGATTTTTAATGTCCCGACTGCAATTATTCATGTTGTACAAAGGAGCTTCTTAAAAAAAATCATTTGCTGACTCACAATGACATAAAACCGTTTACATGTTTCAACTTCGATTATTCATGTTCTACAAAGAGGCACCAAAAAATTACATATTTACCCACAGTGGACAAAAACCATTTTCTTGTCCCACCAGAAGTTATACAGAACAGAGCTATGAGATGTATACTGGGAAAACGCAAATACGCAAGGATTAATCAAATGAGAGAGGAGCTAAATTGGATTCCAATAAAAAAAGACTACTATATAATGTGTTAATTTTTGTGCATAAAATTATGAAAAACCAAATGCCAAAATACTTTATGGATGAAATTGTTTTTAATAGAGACGTACATAATTATGAAACAAGAAATATAAACAGAGTTCGATTGCCACAAATGAAGAAATAAAAATCATAGAACTGCCTAATGTATAGAGGACTAAAGATGTATGATGAAATGCCTGAAAGTATGAAGAATGAAGAAAGAATTAATGTATTTAAAAATAAAGGTTATGCTTACTGTAAAAATATTTACATTTATCAAATTAAATGTTACATTGTGCTTATTAGTTTATATTCATGAAGTATAAACTAAATCAATAAATAATTTGAAAAAATGCAGTTTTACAAATTCTCAAAGGGAAGATTTAAAAATCCACAGAATAATTCACGGAAGAGAAAAACCTTTTTCATATCCTGACGGCAACTATAAGTGTTCTCAAAAGGAATATCTAAGAAGTCACTTGCCGACTCATGTAGAGAAAAACCTTTTTCATGTTCCGGCTGCAACTATTCTTGTACTACGTAGAGAAATCTAAAAATCACATGTTTACCCACAATGGAGAAAAAGCTTTTCATATCCCGACTGCGACTATTCATGCGTTACAAAACGGTATCTAAAAATTCACATGTTTACCCACAGTGGACAAAAACCTTATTCATGTCCCGACTACAATTATTCATGTTGTACAAAAGAACTTTTTAGAATTCATTTGCCGACTCACAGTGACATAAAACCTTTTACATGTTTCTACTGCGACTATTTATGTATTATTATATTAATGTTTTACAAAGAGGCACCAAAAATGTTTATCCACAGCAGACAAAAACCTTGTCCCGAATGCAGTTATTAAAGATCATGAAAGGAAGTTTTTTTGCAGTTATTAAAATCTACAGCGCGATTCATAGTGCAGAAAAGCCATTTTCATGTTCTGAGTGAAACTATGCATGTACTACGAAGATAAATCTAAAAAAAAGTTTTCCCGTAGTGGAGAAAATTCTTTTTCATGTCACGATTGACACTATTCATATTATCGCAAGGAATATCTAAAATATCACATATTAACCCATAGTGGACAAAACCGTTTTTCATGTCCCGACTGCAACTATTCATGTTCTCAAAAGGGACGTCTGAGAAAGCACTCGCTGAATCACAGTGGAGAGAAACCTCTTTCATGTCCTGACTGCAAATCTTCATTTACGGATTCCCTGTAAAACATAAACGAAAAGGCTTGCCAACTTGGGCATTCCATAGTTTTTATTTAAATAAAAAAAACATGTTACGTAACGCGTTTTTCGAATCCTCCTCCCGCACCGATAACGCACAGTAACGTTAAACAAGACCCCCCCCCCTAAATTGCATTACGTACCTAATACTTAAACGGCCCCCAAGGTCGAAGTTTCACAAAAATTTGTGCTGAGTTTCCAAAGTAAGTCCCCGTTGAACGTTAGGGAAAATTGCGTTATTCCACGGGCAAAGTGTACAATAATCGTGTTGATGGCGCTGCTTATGGGTTTTTTCATTTGTTGTTAAGTTTCTGCTTCGGAATAATAAAAGGGATCCGGAATATTGACAAGGGAAGAATTTTATTATTATAATTCTAGTAATCTCCCGATTTCTTTAAAATTCTCCCGTTTTCTCACGATTTCTCCCGATTTTTAGGCGAAAATTCTCCCGATTTTGAAGTTTTGAGTTCGGGAACACTGCATACATCTATCACATTCACATACTTACATTCTTTGATTGTCTATCTTTATCACCCATGAATAAACTTTTGAATTTAGAAATAATACTGAAAACCGCTGAAAACAAAAGAGTGTTGCTTGCTTTACACATTATATTGTGAGTATGTGAGACTATAACGAGTCTATTTATAATATATAACGTCATTGGTTAGTCTAGCTACTGCAGTTGAAGCCGAGGAGTGAGGAGAGGAACATTCACAAATATACCAAACCACCCATGGACCACTTTATTCCATAAATAAACCAATACAAATACAGCTTCTTTCCAATGACGTTAATATTTCTTTCGAGAACTTTCAACTAATGAACTGCAAGTGCAAACCGATCCCGTCAAACGTCAAACTTCACGTAAACAAAAAAGTAAGTCAAGTGATACTTTATTTATAATATCGTCGCTGCATACATAATATGAACAATGTGACGTTTTTGACGAAAATGAACTAAATATACAGTTTTTTCTAGTTTTTTTTTCTCCACCTTCTACAATATGAACCATGTAATAATAACCAATATTTAAGGAGATAGAAAATTAATCATGTGCACACAGTCAAAATTTTGCATCTCAATAAGAACAATGTGAACTTATTTTACATGGTTCATATTAAATGTGCGCTTGTTTCCGCGTTTACGGTCACATGGTTCATATTTTACATCTACGATTACACTAGGGTTAGTATGTCTAGGGAAATTTCCTTAGATGTAGGGGAGAAAAATATTGAAAAGGGAAATCAGCACAAATTTAGGGAAATTTCGAACTCTGGCCATTTTTAATTTTTTTTTATTAAAGTTGTAATCTTTTATAGGCGTCGTTATTTATTGAATTGCTAGTATTTGGCCTCAACTGTTTACTCCGTACACATGTTTTTCCTAAATATTGCCTATTACTAACACTTGCATCTTATTTAAGAACATTTAAAAACATTATTTCATTTCAATTTAAATTTAAATTTGGTTTCGTCCTAATTTCAAATTGTAAGAATTTTGGTTGGCAAATAATGCATTTAAAATATTAGTTGATTCTCCACTAGCCGCCACACTTTTATTAAGCACAGATTTTGGAAATTACACTACATTTCAACTAAATTACTGCAAGTAACAACTAATTACGTTCGGATAGATGGTAAAGGATGCATACAAATTCCTTTTTTATTCAAAGTCAAAATTTACCATATAAAACGATTCCTTTGGTACATTTTTATTTTTTTTAATGTATTTTTGTATCTATCACTGCGTGAGTTCCGTTTCAATCAAAATATGCATGAATTATATCTTTTTTTTGTTTTTTAAAGAAAGACAGACGTTCCCGGGTTACGAATAACCTGATAATATTTGAAAATTTCCTGCTACCACCACAGAAAGTGGAAAATGTTGCTTGGGTCGTGATGGAGCCAATCGAACGACGCGACGCCTGGGTGGGACCCAAACGCGATGCCAACTCAGCCACTAACCGGACTTACCCAAACTTAGAACCTAATAACCTATTTTTTATAACCTGAAAACCTCAGAAGAGTCCCAACTACTCCCGCCTGGAGCCACTGAGATTATGGCATCCCCAATTTGGGTATGTTGTGAGGAGGAAGAGGAAGATGGGGAAGTACCTGGGTAATCAGATCTAGCCACCAAACATGGCTGAAGAAGCCATTTCAGTATCTTCAACTCTGGGTTTTGTAGATGTTAATAAGGTTGTTTCTTGTATAATTGTAAAAACAAAGTGTAATTTTTAAGAAGAACCCAGTTGTTAGTTGTCGCAATGGACTTGTATTCAAGTCCATAGTCCCAAACTACCGGCGTCTGCTGTTATCACAAACAGAAATATCAACTCCACAACTTCACTTTCTATGTCCTGAACAATGCAGATATCACTCTTTATGAGTGATATGAAGCAGATGGAAGCGTGACCGCTAATGAGTTCACAAAATGTATAATCAACTATGAGGAGAACATGCCCCCACAGTATAAGAATGTCATCCTTCACAATAGAAATTTTTTTTCTGGAGAAGGACCATACTATGATGGAAGCCGACAATGTCCATTCGGTGCTGGAGCATTACTTCCACCCGCCAATATATTCTCCAAGCAATTATTTATCTCGCATGCAAATGGCTGTACCAAATAGGCATACAATATAATAAATGTCCACTTCAATTTTTTTTTAAATTACGAAACATTGAACACAAAACTTATATCTTTGAGACCGGGAAAGAAAGTAGGGGATCCTGTTGTCACTGATTTAAGAGCTCTTAAATACTTATTGTCAGGGAATATCCTTATAAGTTAGACCAGTCGAAGGATGGGCTGGAATTGCTCCAACGCCGCAAGACTGGCTATGTTCCACCATTGCCTCTTTTCACCAAACCCCTTGCTCTATCAGAATCCAAATTCAGGCATTTGCAACAGTTAAAACTGGTAATAGACAAAGGTCATCCATCAATATGGGTGTTGTGATGAGCCAAAGATGTGTGTCATTAACTCATTAACACTTAGGAATGTTCAAATAAAAAGATTCATTCATTCATATAATTTATACTTTTCCAAAATATAATACAAAATAATATAATACAAAATGTCATATCCTCTGCACACCACTAAATTCGCATAATATATTTTGTAATAATAGAGTCTCCCATTTTAAATCTCTCCTTTAAACGAACTCAAAATTTGGGAGACGGGAATGGGTACCGCCGCCCCGGAAACCTTTATTGGATAACCAACACCTCTGCCATAGGTCACCCCAAGTGGTTCACTACGTTTGGTGATTTAGCAGGGGTGCCCGGGTTCACGGGGTGAGGTTTGTCTAGGTCTTGAAGGCGGATGACCAGGACACACTGAACCCCATATTCCTACCCACCCCTTAAACCCTCTTCCTTCCCAGAACTATCCTCTTTTAAAAAAAAATCCACACAGCATCCCCAAAGATGACATAAGGTCCTGAGGGAAATTATTTTCCTGTGTGGGGCTCATGTAAAAAAAAAAAATACAGGACTTGAAGAAATATTTTGACAGCTGCTATTGAAAATGAACAATGTGACGAAAACTGTGCACAGAATATGAACCATGTGAGCAAAATCGCATTAAAATGCTATTTTCTGATATGAAATAAATAATATTTTCAGATAATATTTTCTTTTACCGAATAAAATGTATTTTTCCTACTTTTCTCATAAATAGAACTTTCGTTTTCCGTTTCGTTATTTTTTTAAATAGTTTTTATCGATTATCTCAGAATGTACTAAAGCTCACATTGTTCATATTATGTATGCAGCGACGATATATTAAATACGTTTGTTCTAAAAATATAAAATGTCGGTTTATGTATTACACTATTTAAAATACATTATCTGTATAAATAATAAATACAATTAATTAACGCTTCGGTATTAATTTAACATGTAAAGTTCCTAGTTTGACGTCATTTTTTAGTGTATGAAAATAAACGGTGCTACACCAAAACCTCCTAGGCTACACACGCGACGCTTCGATCAAAAAGTTGGGCACAAGCAAAATGGAGGGTTTCGCTAAGATCACTTAACTGAGGGGCACCTAGCGGTATATCTCTTTACTTAACCTTGGACCTCCAAAAAAGATCGGGTACCATAGAAAAACTGAATTGTAGATAGTAAACGGAATTGACAAATACGCCATTGAACCAGTATATCCGGTTTGGCCATTATGCTTTCAACTTTCAACTGTCAGTGTTATGTGTCAGTGAATAGTCAGTCGCGTTATGCCAATACGTAAATATTTTGAATTTAAAATGTTTCTTGCTAAAGCACTTCGAGGAAATTAGAACTTAGAAAATTCACAGATTTACCCAAGCCAACTGAAAAAAGGAAAAGGACTAAGCCAAATGAAAGTTATGTGACGAAAATACAGGTAATAATCTCTCATCCGGTATTACAATGTTTCTTTTGATGTTTCATTTTGTTGTTATTTGCCTAAAACTGAATTTATTTCTCATTGTAGACCCCGGCTCGACGAAATCGTACAGTATTATTGTGATGCCGTAAGGGATTAAGATTACATCAACATTAAAAAGGTATGTAATCTTAAATTGCATCATTATTCATTTTTATATTTATTCAGATTTAATCGGCATACGCAATGTCGTTTGCTGACGACAAAGCTTACATTATTGCAAAGCGTAGCATGAGAACTTGAATAGTTTTTATTTCTGAAGCACCTTTTTATTTCTGTCAGAAGCACCTTGAGCAACATATAATCCTCAATTTAGCTTTGGTATAACACTGGTTTGTTCACAAACGTTGGTTAATTATATTGATTTCAGTGCATAATGACTTCCCGATTGCCATCGGTGTGGTTGTTCCTGCCAAGGGGGAGTTATATTTCTTGAAAGGGAAAAAATAGAGTAGTTTTTCTTCCCAAATTTTAGTTAATATATTAAATATATTTATTTCAGATATGCAGGCACCAGCAGTGAGATTGTTCCTGCCAAAGTGGTCCCAGGAGTTAACGAAGGTATGTACATTTAGTAAACTTAGGCACACGAAAAAAAGATATTCCGACACCCGAATACCGAATGTGCGTCGAGAAAGGCATTATTAATGAACGGTATGAGTAAATGCGCCTTGAAGGCTTTTACATGTATACTTTATTTTTAGGAGAATACACATAAGTTGTTCAGGAGTAAAATAATAAGAGTTTAGTATATAATAAACTCAACATTAACATTACTCCTTACTATTTTGGTTGAAAGGGAATAGTAATTCTACATTTTGTTCATCTAACATGTAGATTTCTTCTTCCATTCCTTCAAGAACTAAGATACATATTTTTATTTTCAGATGTAAGCATTCCTGTGAGACCCGGCACCGGCAGTAGTCATGCATTCGCAACACACCAAAATGAACATTTTAAACGTAAGCATTTTTATAGCTTTTTGTTTGTAAATGTTTTGGTATATTTTTTTATGAAAAATGTAATAATTTTTCTCAAATATTGTCTTTCTAGGTAATAGGAAGAGTATTTTAACTTATATCAGAACGCAGCCCTGACTCCCAGGAAGAAGAAGGTGAATATGGAAATTTTGAAGACCAGGCGTCGGCTGCAATATGTCCAGTGTAAGAATTGCTCGTTGAAGAAACGTTTGATGATAGCAACTCGATATAGAGTAAGAAACAGCTTGGAAGATTCTCTTTCAAGTTCAATCCCCATTCTCTCTAGATTCATTTTAGCACAAGCTAAACTTAGCCCACGTCACAAAAAAGGACGGAGATACAGCAAAGAAGACAAGTTGCACTTGCTGTTTACAAGGTAGGACCAAAATCTTACCGATTGTTGCAACTGGACTGATGGCTCCGCTCATCCTCGGCGGGACTGCCTTAAATCTTCTTCCTTTATATTAATAAACTTTTATTTCAGCTAAATCAAGTGGCGGAGATGAGACGTGATACAGTGAAATAAATAATTAACAACATGTACGCACTCGCATACTGCCTGCTAACTAGAGTCCTGAGGTGTACGGTGAAGGAGGAAACCATCTGTTTCCTTAGAACGCTGTGGGAAAGTGGTGGGCACCCTCCAATGTTAACATATTTTTGTATAAAGCTTTTTGTGTTTACATGTTTTAAAATTTTTTTTGTCTACAGTTTTTGTGCTTATAATTTGTGCTATTATTTTTTGTGTATTTGTATTTATTGTACATTTTATATCAAAGTTTACAGAGTTATCGTATTAAGCCAAATAATGTATTCATGGATATTCCATTGGATATATGAACAATTATATAATACTTGTCATATTAATACTGTAAACTATATTAACAGTAATAATATTAATACTGTTAATTATATTAATATGACAAGCCCTCGAGGTACATTGTTCTTGTCATATTATTACTGTTAATTATATAACAAGTACAATGTACCTCGAGGATAAGCTGTAATACAGGCGTGAATACATTATGGCCCAGTCAACATTAGTTTCTGACTCATGTTCAATCTATCAGTCGAACCGACTCTGCGTTTTAATGTGTTGTTTATCCTTTGTCTTTTTGAAAATAAAAAATATTTAAAATATGCACCTGTGAGTTTTTCATTTTTCATCTCAGGATAACAGGTTTCCGTCTGACAAAGCTCCCTCCTGAGAAAATGAACTGTAAAAAACTATGTAAATCTCATTTTCTCAGAACCAGCTTTGGCACATGGAACCTTGTTGTCCTGGGGAAAAGTTTTTGCATTTTTCTGCTTTACAATTTTTTTTTTAATAATTTATTGGGCTATTGAAGTAGGTCGAGTATATTGTCTATGATAGGCCTTGTGCTATTGTGTATGACAAATGGCCTTGAACTCCCATCTACGTATATCGGGATTGTTGCTCAGATTTCACTAGGATTACGTATCACAGTAAAACAAATCCTTTGTCAAATGACAGCCGCGGACAGCCATTGCCATACTTTCTCACAGCATTTTGACGGCACCAAAATAACGGACGAAAGTCAAAAACGATTTTTCATTTTTAAAATTGCGGAGCCGCCTCTTCTGAAGCTGAAATGGCGAACTCCTTTGATATTTTTTGTGAGGGTTTAATGAAAGGAACGGATGAGATATATGCTGAACTTAATGCCGAAGTTGAGGTAAGTTTGTTTTCGATGACGAACACTAATAACTTATGTTGGCCACAACGGCCGTTATTAGTTATCGTCATCGAAAACAAACTTACCTCAACTTCGGCATTAAGTTCAGCATATATCTCATCCGTTCCTTTCATTAAACCCTCACAAAAAATATCAAAGGAGTTCGCCATTTCAGCTTCAGTAGAGGCGGCTCCGCAATTTTAAAAATGAAAAATCGTTTTTGACTTTCGTCCGTTATTTTGGTGCCGTCAAAATGCTGTGAGAAAGTATGGCAATGGCTGTCCGCGGCTGTCATTTGACAAAGGATTTGTTTTACTGTGATACGTTTTTTTTATTTAGTTTTCCATATTTAAGTGGTTTTAACACGAGAAAACTTAATATTATCTCTAAGTACTAGTATTGACTGTAAACATGATTTTTGAGTTAATTGTCGCCTTTAAACGTTAATAAATGATTCGAATTAACGTAATTGTGATGTTTCAAAGTAGGTATGCAACCTGCCAAAATACCGATATGTCAGAAATATGATAAATACAATAAAATGCACTTTAGCATGTGCGATATACCTATAATAATTTACCATGGAGGATTTTCAGGTAAATAATAATCATAATAATTTGCAGATAAAATGGCTGCAGGATTTTTAGCCATGGAAATCGTACATTTGGAGGAAGAAAATCGGGGACGAATTCCATTTAGGATTCTGCGAGATGCGCAAAATCCGATGGAAATAGGGAATACAGAATTTATAAATTTATTCAGAATTTCAAAGGAAATTGGCTATTTCCTCATAGAATCTTTATCCCCCACCCTACAACCGAAAAGAATGCATGGATTGTCTGTTCAATCTCAGGTAATTTAATTTAATTAATCTGTGTTAGGTATATAATATTTTGTAGTTTATGTTAAATGTGTATTGTAAATGGACACACAGTCTGTAATACACAAAAAAGGTGGATGCTACATTTAATTAACATGAATATGTATATAATCTATGAAAAAGGAGGTACGGTATTAATGGTTGAATCTTTCACAGGTTCTTACTGCCGTAAGGTTCTACGCGGTGGGGTCTTATCAGCGAGGTATAGGCCACGAGTACGGCTTGGCAGTCAGTCAGTCGTCTGTTAGCCGATGCATATCAAATGTTTCATCGGCTATCAGCCAAACATTACAAAAGCAATGGGTTAAATTTCCGTCGACTGCCGCAGATAGGCAAAAAGTCAGGCAAATCTTTCTCCAGGCAGACAATCCTTTCCCTGGATGTATAGGAGCCATTGACTGCACTCACATTTCCATCATTGCTCCTGCAGAACAGGAAAACGTCTATTTTAATCATCATGGATATCACTCCTTAAATGTGCAAATGGTGAGCTCGTGATTTGGATCATTCTTTGTGTAATTTAATATGCACAAGAAAGTCCTGATATTATAATAAAAAATTAATATTTCAGATTTGTGATCCAAACATGGTCATTTTAGATGTAAATGCACGATATCCTGGTACGCGGCACGATAGCCAGATTTGGGCCAATTGTCCAGCTCGACGAATCATGGTGCTCTGGCATGAAAAAGGCGAAAGAAAAACATGGCTCTTAGGTAAAAATAATTGTTTTATTGACAACACTTAAATTACAAAACCCACATTTTGTGTTTTTATTGATGATTTTTCAATAGAAGCAAGTACATGCTTAAGTATATAACAATTTTTATTGTATTCTCTCGACATATAATAGGAAATATTATATTCTATTCATAGATATTGATTAAAACAACATAACTTATATTAATTATTTCAATAAATTTGTACTTAACAGGAGATTCGGGCTACCCATTAGAACCATGGTTGATGACACCTATTCCCAATTCAGTCATTGAAAGTGAAAAGAGATATACGGACGCACACTGCAAAGCTCGGTCAGCTGTGGAAAGGTGTTTTAAAAGGGACTTGGAGATGTCTATCGGCCCAGCGTATTTTAATGTACGAACCTGTACGAGCGTGCCACATCATCAACTCGTGTGTCGTATTGCACAATATGCGGAGGATGAGTAGAATGGACCTTGAGATAGATCAGGTAATGCCTGAAATAGATAACCCATTACCCATTGCAGAAGACCACGAACTTCCGAGGACACGTCTTGCTGAAGGAAGACGTGTCAGAAATCAGATAATCACTTCTCACTTTACACATTAACAGCGCTGATTTCTCAAATTTAAATCATGACAAAATACATTCTTTTCAAACAAGTGTCATTTACATTAGAACTCTTTTTAATCATGTGTATGTGCCTTCCCTCTTTTGCTGCATTGTTAATATAGTTTACTTATTTCACGTAACCACAATTTTGTTTAAAAAGAAAAAAAACTATCTTTCATAATATTATTTTCTTTTAAATGACTAAGAACGTTTACAATTATTATTTCATAAATTGTTATACATGTTATTATTTCATAAATTTGAGATATTCAAAATTAAATACCAGCTATGTACTGTTTAGGTTAGACACTCTTCTAGAATTGTCTTTGTTTGTTTACTCTCATTTTCTGTAAGTTTGTTTCTTCAATGTAACTATAGTTTTAAAAAAAATATTAACTATTTAAAATCAATATTATCAACAATTGCATCCACAAAGCACTCTTTTTGGGGTGAATTGCCTGATACAAAACCATTATATCAAAACAACTATTGTATCTATTATCAACCATTGTATGCATTATGTACTCGGTCCGCTCCGTTCACCTCGTTTTTGGTGGAAGCACTTGTATGCCGTTAACGTTTGTCACAACAAAGATGAACGCTAGTAAATCCAATTGTACCGGGATGCGAAGAGTCACCCATGTGTCCTCTTCAGTAGAGCACCATGAGTAGTTACAGAAGAATTGTAAATATAATAGTGGCTAGATGCCCACAAATTAAAAAAAAATAAATACCTTACATAAATTAAACACCTCTTTTTATTTTTATATTGTTTTTATTTTATATGTATTTACACAACATTATACAAATATAATAACATAACATACACAACTCAAATAAAAAGAAAACATAGAGAGATCAGAAGTAGAGAAAAAAAACAACTCAATTGCACTAAAAAAATGTTACATAATATCCTCAGCACGGGAGATTTCAGTAAGGATATCATTATCTCTACTTATTACTTAAAAAGGAAGATAATAAAACATTTGTTATTATAACATTAACATTTTATGATATGTTATCAATTATTTAAAACAATTATACAGTTAAGAGTAAGACTGAAAACCCACCTTTACAAAAAATTACACAAATACATAATATACACAACTCAAATGAAAAGAAAACATAGAGATCAGAAGTAGAAAATAAAAACAACTCAATTGCACTACAAAAACATTACATAATAATATATACACAGAAATCCTCAGCACGGGAGATTCCAGTAAGGATATCATTATCTCTACTTATTACGTAAAAATGAAGATAATAAAATATTTGTTATCATAACAAAATTAACACTTTATGATATGTTATCAATTATTTAAAATAATAAATAAAGAGTTCAGAGTGAAACTGAAAAACGACCTTTTTAAAAACAACTAAAAATGTTTGTGTCTTTCTACTTCTTCTCTACTAGTCTCTTTAATAATAATGTAAGCTGCATGAACTGTTGTGCTCTCTCTTCCCTGTCTCTTTCTCTCATCCTCTCTTGCCATTCCCTGTCTCTTTCTCTCATCCTCTCTTGCCATTCCCTGTCTCTTTCTCTCATCATCTCTTGCCATTCCCTTTTTCTTATCTTCTCTTCCATTATTCTCGCCTCAATCCCCATTAAAAAATTCTCCACCGTCGTGGTTGACCTCGTTTGTGCATCTGCGAGTTTCTGTAAAAAAAATTATTCAAACTTGAAATGTAATCAATTTAATAAATAGGAATAAGAAGGCCACACATAATATGCAATAGTGTGTAATAATGCCAAGTCAACATAATAACGCCAACTCAACATCCTTAGTGTTTGGCAATGTTTAGTATATAATTCTTTGGTATTTATTTATAAGTAAAAAAATAAAATGTTGCCAGACTATATGACGAATAGTGTAAGATAAATAGTACAGTCCATAGCTATCGTAGGTCGTATCGAAGCTGTAAAGACTTTAGGCTTCCTAAGACAAATTTATCGGGAACATTAAACAATATTTATTATAAAGGTTTTAAAATGTTCAATGAACTCCCCTGTAAATGTTAAGGAAGCTAGAAGTCTTGCAGTTTTTCGTGGGTTATGTCTAAATGTTGTGAAGTTCAAATTTTAGCAAGTATGTAAGTGAAAAAAAATAAAATTATAGTAGTTTTAGAATAAGGTTAATTAATATACTAGATTTAAGATGTATACACATTTTATAACTAAATAAAAATATACTTTTAAAAAAAAAATAGTAGTCAGTTTTCCTCACCGATATGACACAATTCTGCTGATCCATCAGTTTCTGAAAAGCAGTTGCTCCGGTCTCATTTTGATCTGAAAAATTGAATAACTCAATATAATTGACGTTTTGGAAAAAATTCGGTTTATGGGCGAAATTCCTAAAAAATAAAACTAGTTATTTTTATACTAATTTTGGGCCGGGGAATCCGAATCTGAAAGAATTAGGTGGGGGCAAGCAAAAATAAACGAATTACACGACTTTAAAAATTTCGATACACAAACAATCTGCAATGAAATAACGACACATCTTTTTATGGGCGATACTCCGAAAGAAGAAATTTAATTATCTTTATACTAACTTTGGGCTGGGAAATCCGAATCTGAAAGAATTAGGTTACACTCGGCAATATTAACTGAGTTAACGACTGTACAATTTTGAATTCACAAACAATATAAAAAGCCATTTTGGACGCTTTCTGACAATAAAAATCATAGAAAAACTAAAGATAGTGCATATTACCATATAAAATTAAGTGTTGCCATAAGCAATAATATCAATAACGTAAAACTTTCGAATATTAGATATTTATATTAGATATTTCAATAATAATTGATAAATGATAAACTGTAATGTTGTTGAAAACACAAAAAAATAAATAAATATATATTAGGTAGCATCGCGTTACTTGTACTTATTGGTGTACTTCTGCCAGTACCCCTTTTTATTTTAGGTTCCTTTAGGCATTATTTTTTTTACAAATAATTTTTTTTCGTGATAGAAAAGAAAGTGCCCCCTTCGTAGCGCCTACTCGCGTCAAGGCAAAAAAACATCCCAGTTTTCAAGTAGTTTAGCGGCTACGCTAGGTTTGTGTAACATGGTTTATGATAGAAAAGAAAGTGCCCCCTTCGTAGCGCCTACTCGCGTCAAGGCAAAAAAACATCCCAGTTTTCAAGTAGTTTAGCGGCTACGCTAGGTTTGTGTAACATGGTTTGTGATAGAAAAGAAAGTGCCCCCTTCGTAGCGCCTACTCGCGTCAAGGCAAAAAAACATCCCAGTTTTCAAGTAGTTTAGCGGCTACGCTAGGTTTGTGTAACATGGTTTGTGATAGAAAAGAAAGTGCCCCCTTCGTAGCGCCTACTCGCGTCAAGGCAAAAAAACATCCCAGTTTTCAAGTAGTTTAACGGCTACGCTAGGTTTGTGTAACATGGTTTGTGATAAAAAAGAAAGTGCCCCCTTCGTAGCGCCTACTCGCGTCAAGGCAAAAAAACATCCCAGTTTTCAAGTAGTTTAGCGGCTACGCTAGGTTTGTGTAACATGGTTTGTGCCCCTTTATACCGCCTGCTCGCGTCAATTTAAAAAAAAATCCCAGTTTTCAAGTAGGTTAGCGGCTACGCTAGGTTTAGGTAGCATGGTTTGTGATACAAAAGTGAGTAAAATTTATAAAAAGTAAGTACTTAAATTATAAACATGTTATTTTACGTTATTGATATTACTGCTTAATGGCCACACTTAATTTGATGGTTTCTATGGTTTTCATGTGTCAAAATGGCTTTTTTCGTTTGTGTATATTGAAAATTTAAAAGTCGTGTAATTCAGTTAATATTGCTTGCCGCCGCCTAATTCTTTCAGATTCGGATTCCCCGGCCCAAAGTTAGTATAAAAATAACTAGTTTGATTTTCTAGGAATCAGAATGCTTCCAAAATGACCATTTTCCTATGTGTGTAAAAAAATTTTTTAAAGTCGTATAATTCAGTTAATATTGCTTGCCCCCACCTAATTCTTTCAGATTCGTATTCCCCGGCCCATAGTTAGTATAAAAACAACTAGTTTGTATTTTTAGGAATTTCGCCACTAAACCGAACTTTAGCCCCTAATTCTTTCAGATTCGTATTCCCCGGCCCATAGTTAGTATAAAAACAACTAGTTTGTATTTTTAGGAATTTCGCCCATAAACCGAACTTTACCCGTGGTTTTTTTAACACTTGATCTTTCAATTTCTATAAAACAGAATTTATATGTACATAAATGAATAAAACTTTTGATATTTTTATCTATTCCATGTACACAATCATATGCTGTGTACTTACATTCGATGGATGTGAACATATTTGTTAGGTATTAATTACCTGTTACATTTCGAGTTCTCTTCCTTGGTCGCTGCGTTGATGCATGTGGCGGGGGAAGGGGAGGTCGGTCCACTGTGCGAGGAGTGGTCGGAGGTAAAAGGCTAGCCACCAACTCTTCCTGCGCATCACCACTAATGTTGGGTATCTCTACCACAATTTCTGAAACATTTAACTCAATGTAGTTGATGTCTGTAATAATTTTAATAATTGATCTTTTGAATTTTGTAAAATAGAATTTATGTGTATATAAATGAAATAAACTATTCGTATGTATATCTAATTCATGTTATGGGCGTGATTTTACTTGACATTGTATAAAGAATTACCTGCTACCAATCGAGGACTCTGGGTTGATGCATGGGGATTACAGTCTGGGAAATGCATGGAGTTGTCCACTGCGCGAGGAGAGGTCGGCGAGGTAGGAGGGGAGGCCACGGGGTTCAAAAACTCTCCCCGCACACCACCAGTACCACTCGGAAAATACTGCATTTCTACAGCGTCATCCTCCATCAGTGCGAGAAGAGATCTCTGTTAAAGAAATGAACATGTCAACAAAGTATCTTATGAAATTTCTTTATGTTTGATTACACACATTGTGTAAACTAGCAAAACAAGCGGGGCTAAGGGCCTTTACAAATTAATAAAATACTTACGTCGTCAGTGGGAAGGTTGTCGGGCACACTGAGTCCGTCGACAATCAAATTGCCCATCAGACTTAATACCTTCTCCTCTAACGCAGTCAGTGAACCTCCGGCCGATACGTTCCCAGTCTGCAGGTTCTCTCTCCGCATTTTGGATACCTTTGACCTTACATTCGACTTTAATGCGGTCCACACCTGAAACAAATATTTCATTACAGTACACAAATCAAATACACTACAAAATTGACAAGTACTATTCTGCATTGATAGAATAACTTACTTTTTGCCATTGTGTTGTTGTTTTTTGTGGACCAGCATTATTCAATGTTGTAGTTAAGTTTAACCAAAATGCAGCTAGAGCGTCCTTCCCATTTTTTCCAACAAATTTGTTGGCTGCAAATGCTGGCTCTAATATCATAGCATCTGCCATCATCATATACTGCGCCGCCGAAGTACGCGCGGATCGTGTAATTTTATTTACGGATAAACTGAAAAATAATGCAACGACATATTATTTAATTAATTACACACTTTTCTTAGGTTCTAAACACATAATAATAAGCTAAAAAATAATAATACAATAACTGTCTAGCCTTTTACTTAGTTTTAAAAATTTCTAACCTCAATTTATCTTTTGTAGAGCGATAAAATCGTTGTCAATTCCGTTTTTAGTCATTTATATGCTTTTAATTACATTATATAGAATATTAACTTACCTCATTCCAATTTTTTATAAAAATATCAACAAAACTGTAACTGTGCCGCTATTATAGAATGCTCAAGACAAACCTGCTGCTTGTTGTTGACGTTGTGCGTTGTTGTGACTTGTCGTTGTCGTAAATATGCAAGATGGCGCGGAGTCTGGCGCGGAGTGAATTGATAACAAAGTTCTAACTATCTAGCGAGGTAGGGTACCTACATACAAAACGTAAATCTTCGATAAACGGCTTTATTATGATGTTTAAAAATAAAAATAAGATGTGGTTAAAATGCATTATAATATAAAGTAAATGTTTTAATAAGTTTTGTTTATAAACCTTGCGTCAATAGATTATATTCGATATATCTTTGTTTTCAAGCAATCTCTTAACATCTCTAAACCACTCTTGCTCAGGATTTTTATTAATATTTATATCAAAATTGAAAATGTAACTACTAACGCCATCTATTAACAAGATTGTTAAAACCTTTTATTACTAATAAAAGCCAGTCTTTTGCGAACTGCATAAGCGTGTTGTCATTCTAAGAGGTTATGGGCAAATATCCATTATATTTTTCGGTTTTTACTGTGTGAATTTAGTATAAAACAGTCGAAAATTGTTGATTTTTCGTTGAAATATGGCAGTGAACTATTTTCAAAGCATTGAGAAGTTGACAGGACGCCAGAATTATGATCAGTGGAGTTTTGCAGTCGAAAATCTGTTGGTGCTTGACAATCTGGTGAACTATATCAAGTCAGAACCAGATGCCAATTTTGAGAAAAAAGCATCAGATGACGCAAGGGCCAAGGCGAAGCTAGTTTTAACTATTGATCCTAGATTGTACGTGCATATTAAGGAAACAAAAACAACTTTAGAGTTATGGATTAAACTGAGGTCTATGTTTGATGACTCAGGTTTTTCTCGTAAAATATCCTTACTAAGACATTTAATCTCGTTACGACAAGAAAATTGTGATTCCATGACTTCATACGTCACACAAGTGGTCGAAACAGCTCAGAGATTAAAAGGCACAGGATTTGCAATTACGGAAGTATGGATCGGATCATTACTTCTAGCTGGTTTGCCAGAAAAATTCATGCCGATGATTATGGCGGTGGAGCATTCGGGTATGCAGATTACCACCGATTTAATAAAATCTAAGTTGCTTGATATGGAGATTTCACAGAATGACGTGAATACCAGCGGCGCTGCATTCGTTGCAAATAATAGCAAAAAGCATAGATTTAAAAATGGTGCGGTATCATCGATAAACTCAAAAGTGACGGTTGACAATAATGTCACTTGTTACAAATGTAAACAGACGGGTCATTATCGAAACCAGTGTCCATTGTTAAAGAAAAATACAAGTAAATGTGTTTTTAATGTTGTTTTCCTGAATGGAAAATATAACAAGAATTCATGGTACATCGACTCGGGGGCAAGTGCACACATGACGGCGAAGAAAGATTGGGTAAAAAATATGAATACAACGACGTATTTGCCAGAAATTACTGTCGCCAATGAATCTAAAGTGCAAGTTGTTTGTTCCGGAGATGTCGAAATTGTTTCGGAATTAAATTATCATATAACAGTTAAAAATGTGCTATGTGTGCCTAGTTTGACAACCAATTTATTATCCGTAAGTGAACTTATCAAGAATGGAAATAATGTCATTTTTGAAGAGAAGCATTGTTATATTCGAAACAAACAATGATTTGGTTGCAACTGCGGATTTGTCAGAAGGTGTTTACAAATTGAGATTACAATCACAAAGTTGTTTGTTGACTGTTCCTGTCAGTGGAAAATTATGGCACAGAAGACTAGCACACATTAACAGTCAAGATATGCAAAAAATGAGAAACGGTGTTGTGGATGGTTTGAATTATGAGAGTACTATTGACATAACCAAGTCTCAGTGTATTATTTGTTGTGAGGGAAAACAAATGAGATTACCCTTTTCTCATGTGGGTGAGCGGAGTACAGAAACGCTTCATAGGATTCACAGTGATGTCTGCGGTCCGATGGAAACAAATTCTTTAAATGGAGCTCGATATTTTCTGCTATTTATAGATGATTATAGTCGAATGACGTTCATATATTTTCTGAAGCAGAAGAGTGAAGTTTTCAACAGATTTAAAGAGTTCAAATCAGTTGTTGAAAATCAACTTAGTAAGAAAATTAAAATATTAAGAACAGATAATGGTCTAGAATTTTGCAATAAGGATTTTAAGAGTTACCTAAACCAGGCTGGTATAATACATCAAAAATCAAATTATTATACACCAGAGCAAAATGGACTTTGTGAGAGAGCTAACCGTACAGTGGTTGAGAAAGCTAAATGTTTATTATATGATGCAAAGTTAGACAAAAAATTTTGGGCAGAAGCAGCTAATACTGCTGTATATTTGAAAAACAGGTCTATTGCATCAGGATTGGATAAAACACCATATGAATTGTGGTATGGATTAAAACCTGACTTAAGTCACCTGCGTTTGTTTGGCAGCAAAGTCATGGTGCATGTTCCTAAACAAAAACGTTTAAAATGGGATAAGAAAGCCACAAAACATATTTTAACTGGATATGGTGAGGATGTAAAAGGTTATCGTGTGTATAATCCTACTAAGAACTCCGTTATTATTAGCAGAGATGTCATAGTGATGGAGGATGAGACAGATGGGATGTTAACCAATGAAGAGTCGGCCGTCTGGATTCCTAATGAGGAGACGACAGAAGACAATCTGGTAGAAGAAAGTAGTGATTCAGTGGGGGAATTTTCTCAGAATATTCCAAAAACTGAGGATCCTTTTGATTGCTTTTCAGATTCTTTAATATATGATGATGGCAATGAAACACTAACTGAATTTCCAACACAAGATGTCTCAGAACACGTAGTTCAATCAACAGAACCACCCGAACAAGTGACAGAAAGCAGCACGCGTCAGAGAAAGAAACCAGAAAGATATGGTTTTAGTAACATGTGTGTTTCCAGTACTTTTCCAGCATCTGAAGAGATTGTATTCGCAGAGGCTCTTGAGGGGCCAGAGAAGGAGCAGTGGAAGCAGGCAATGGCTGAGGAGCTGCAGTCATTTGAGGAAAGTGAGGCGTGGGAGCTTGTTGATAATCCGGGTGATGTGACGATAGTGAAGTGTAGATGGGTGCTTAATAAAAAAATTGATATTGAAAATAAAGTGCGTTTTCGAGCTCGGCTTGTGGCAAAAGGTTTTTCACAGAAAGCTGGTGTCGACTACACAGATACTTTTTCACCGGTAGTGCGACATTCTACCATACGATTATTGTTTGCCCTTAGTGTAAAGATGAGAATGAGTATTACTCATTTAGATGTATGTACTGCTTTTCTAAATGGAAACTTGAATGAAAATTTATTTATGTCATTACCTGAAGGTTTTGTAAACAAAAGTGGGGGAAAGGTATTGAAGTTAAAAAAGGCCATTTATGGATTAAAGCAATCTTCCCTAGCATGGTATGAAAGAGTTAAAGAGGTTTTAACTAAATTAGATTTTAAAAATAGTCAATATGAACCATGTTTGTTTACAAAAATGAATGGTAAAATTAAAATTGTAGTAGCACTGTATGTAGACGATTTTCTAATTTTTTCTAACAGTGAGGTTGAAACTACGAAATTAAAAAATGTATTAGGTTCAGAATTTAAGTTAAAGGACCTAGGGCCTGTTCGACAATATCTAGGCATGAGAATTAATTTAGATAAAAATAAAAATGTTATTACTGTAGATCAACAACAATATATTGAACAGTTGATTTCTAAATTTCAGATGTCTGATTGTAAAACACAAAGTACTCCAATTGAGCCTAAATTGAATTTGGATAAGTCAACAGATAAATGTTTACCTAATGTTCCTTACCAAAAATTAATTGGAAGTTTAATGTACTTAGCCGTATTAACGAGACCAGACATTGCTTATTCTGTCAGCTATCTTAGCCAATTTAATAATTGTTATGGTTATATACATTGGAACTATGCAAAACGAATACTGAGATATTTACAATGTACTAAGAATTATTGTTTAAAATATAGTAATAATAATAATGATTTAAAAGGTTTTGTGGACAGTGACTGGGCGAGTGACGCTTTAGATAGGAAATCCTATACTGTTTTTTGTTTTGTGTTATCAGGATCAGCTGTTTCTTGGCAAAGTAGAAAACAGAAAACAGTATCTTTGTCTAGTACAGAGGCGGAATACATTGCTTTGTCTGAAGCTTCCAGAGAGGCCGTCTACTTAAGGAATTTAATGCATGAAATTACTGATTCACTTTATGTAATTGACTTGTACTGCGATAATCAAAGCGCATTAAAGTTAGCCTTAAGTAATCAAAGTCATAACAGATCAAAACATATTGATGTACGCTATCATTACATTCGAGACATTGTTAAGTACAAATTTGTTAAAATTAAATATATTCCAACTGAGGAAATGCCAGCAGATGTACTGACCAAAGGTTTATGTTATAAAAAACATTACAATTTCATGAGTTTGCTTGGCGTTGTATGCAATGAATAAACTGTATGTTTAATTTATTTTGATAAGTGGGGGTATTAATATTTATATCAAAATTGAAAATGTAACTACTAACGCCATCTATTAACAAGATTGTTAAAACCTTTTATTACTAATAAAAGCCAGTCTTTTGCGAACTGCATAAGCGTGTTGTCATTCTAAGAATTTTTTTACTAGGTCTAGGTCTCTCCGAAACCAAGCCTGGATCGTGAATCGCTTGACGGTCGCTCATGTGTTTATGGTTGACCTTACAGGCTAAAAAAATCCTTACCTTACAGCCGACGACTGTCGTTGGCTAATGCTAGCCATAGGCAAAGTCCAAAAGAACGGGAATCGGCCTCCAACTTTTTGCGTTAACTCTACTGCTATCGCTCACTAACAATGATGGCGCTTGTAAGGATCCGAATTAGTCGTCTCCTTAGTCCTTGTCCTTACATCCATTTTCAACAGAGCGATTCTGTTTCTTCCATTGTCCTTACAGGAGCGGGTAAGGCGAGAGACCTAGTAAAAAAATCTAAACAAAGGTCGTTAAGACTGTTAAGAGATTCTTTGAAAACACTAATAAATTAAAAACAATCAAGAAACGCAAGGTTCTTGATCAAAACTTTTTAAAACAATTACTTTATGTTGTGGTTAAGCATTATAATTTGTTTTTTATTGTTTGTTCGAAAAAATATTTAAATAAATTTTTATCACAGGGAACGGTAGTTACTCGCTCTTTGAAATTAACAAGGAACCTGAAATGGATTGATTTTCAAAAATAGAGCAAATAAAAAAACTGTCATTGTGCGTTTGTTTGGATATTGTTATTTTTTTCATTATGGAAAATTCCTCTTTGTAACATTGACAAGAAACTGATTTCTGTTGTATAAAATGTTGACAACAGACTAATTGTGAAATTGAACATGTTGTAATGGACAACTAATTACTTGCGCGATTCAAGACAAAAGGATTACACTTATTGATCAGAAATTTGGAGGCCTCCCGAGCTGCAGAGAATTGCATAATCAAGGTTGGTGAATTTGTTATTTTTCTTGGAGTGTAAGACTGCTCTGTTCCTTTGTGATATATTTGTTCGCGCAGGTAGAATTTCATTTTAGGATTTCCTAATCGTATATTGGGTATTAAGCCCAGAGAGCTTGGGGAATTTACACACCTCATGCTCACAATTTATAATGCATAATTATGGTCCTTCGAGCCGGATACGTTCTAGCAAGTTAAAATAATATAAATGGACATTCGGTTTACGTAATTTTTGGTAAATCCGGAATACCTATATTATATTGCTGGTTCTATTTATGAAGGTTTTCAGAGTCACGTAATAATTGGTGATTTTCTTGAAATACCTTCCTCTTATGGAATTTGTTGGTTATTTCGATTTTACATACTTTTTTCGGTAAATATCGGAGTACCTACCTGTATTATTGCAGGTTTTTTGTTTAAAAAAGCAAGTCTAGCAAGAATTTGTGTAATAAATTGACAAATTTCATTGAAAGCTATTGATAGCATTTTACGTTTTCTTCTGTAAATTTCTGAGGTACCTACAGTAATTATAATTATTGTAAACTTTAATTTTTGTGATAAAGTTATTGTATTTTTTTTTTAAAATGCCGAGAATTACAGAAGAAACTTCAGATGATCAACCGGATCGAATGCTTGTTATGTTAACAGCTAAAAGGGAAAGACTTTTTTCACGCATTAACGATCTATTCAACTTAACAAAGAATATCTCGGATTTCGATTCCAGAAGGAATGAGACATTTATGGTGCAGTCCGAAATAATTGATCATATGCAAACACAGTTTGAAAGCATTATTGACGATATAAATGATCGTCAATTGTCCTTAAATCCAAGTTTTCAACCGGAATTTCAGGCTTTGAACGCCTTTGAAGATCTTTTCTTGAAAGTGAAACGAACCCGTAACCAGATACTGGCCACGGCACGTACACTCTCGACTCAAAATAATTCTCGCGAACCTTGCGTCATCAAGCTTCCCGCCATAGATTTGCCAAGCTTCGACGGGAAGATGGAAAATTGGGCAAAATTTTATGAGTCTTTTAAAGCTAATATACACAATAATAAACAGCTAACGGACGCTCAACGTGTTCAATATTTGGTTGGGAAATTGACGCACGGGGCGCTTAAGGTCACGGCCGGCATTGTGCCTGCAAGCGACACCTATAATATTATTTGGGATGGTTTAGTAAAAAAGTATCAGGATAAACGTGCGTTAGGTACGTATTATTTAAATAACATTCTAGATGCCAAGGGTTGTATAAATACACCTAGCAGTCTTGATGTTTTTATTCAAAGTTTTTCCGCATCCGTTTCGGCATTGAGGCAGTTAGACATTGATGACTTAGCCGATTTTATAATTTTGAACTGTGCGTTAAGAAAAATAGATCAACAGACTGCTCAGATTTTTGAGTTGACTGTGCGGGGTAAAGAAGTGCCTTCATACACGGAATTAATTTCTTTCGTACAAGATCAAGTGAAAATATTAGAGCGTTCAAAGGGGTCATCAAGTGCCATGAATAAGCCGCCTACGGCGACTTCATCCCGTTCGAACAATTATAAATCTTTCGTCGCGAGTAATGAGAATGTACCTCGAGTACCAACTCCGCCCCCGAAATCTTGTATGTTTTGTAAAAAAACTGATCATGCAATTACTGCTTGCTCTCGGTTCAAAGGGCTAAGTTCTCCACGAGCCCGTTTTGATTTTATAAAATCAAAACATTTGTGTATAAATTGTTTTAGCGCATCACATGCTGTAAGCTCTTGTAAATCGTCGCTTATGTGCGATTTGTGCAAAAAACCACACAATACCTTACTACATTTTGGTAGTGGGAATAATTTGAAAACAAATACTCATGTACATACGTCGGAAGTACTTACCAATGAGGAGCAGTATTCCCCCCCTTTGGTACCATCCAGCGTCAGTGGAACGGATAATTGCAATATGCAACTAGAGGAACCCTTGCGCGTTAGCCCTTCGTGTTCGCTGTCAGCCAAAGTAACACCTAATTCGACAATTTTACTTTCAACCGCTCAAATATATGCGAAACTTAAAAATGGTAACAAAGTGATTGTTAGATGTTTAATTGATAATGGATCGCAGAATAATTTGATTACGGTAGATTGTTGCAAGTCGCTGAATTTGCCAATAATTCCTTTGAGTAATTCTTTTGTTAAAGGAATTGGTTCAGCATCTCGACCAATTTTTGGTTACGTTTATTTGGACATTGAGTCTCGCGTATACCCAAATAATAAATATAACATATATGCGCTCGTTGTCGAGTGCATTACCGATAAGTTACCTAATCACTATATAGCAAATGGTGATATGAGGTACTTAGAGGGCATACCCCTCGCTGATTTAACGTGGAATATTCCTGGGAATATAGATGTCGTCTTAGGGGCACAATTATTTCCACATATCTATTTAGGGGACAGGGTTGAATCAGGGACTAGTGCACCCCCCGCATTATCGACCGCGTTTGGTTTCGTTCTAATGGGTGACTACCCTCATAAAGTGACCAATACAAATATGTCATTTTCTGCACTCGCGCTAAATGATTTAGTGCAAAAATTTTGGCTGTTAGAAGAAATACCTAACATACAATTTCTGAGTCCAGAGGAGACGGAATGTGAGAATCTGTTTACTTCATCTATTTCTCGCGCTGACGACGGGAGGTATTCTGTTGCTTTACCTTTCTGTAAAGACCCGAACCAATTGGGGAATTCTCGAACTACCGCTCAGCGTCGATTTATGGCCTTGGAGCGGAAATTTAAACAATCGCCTTCTTTACAGGAGAATTATAATAAAGTTATCAGTGAATATATTGAAAACAATTACCTGTCAGAAGTCCCAGAGTCTGATATTATAGATGATGGATATTATATCCCGCATCACGCCGTCATTCGTTCTGATAAACCCATGCCTCGGATTGTGCTTGACGCTAGTGCTAAGACACATACAGGGCTGTCACTAAATGACATCTTGCATACTGGTCCCAATCTACAAGCTGATTTGTTTTTGCTTTTACTTAACTTTCGTCTTTTTCCCATCGCTATGACTGCGGACATAAAGCAAATGTATTTACAGATTGAAGTTCCAAGCAAGCATCGTAGATATTTGAGAATCTTATTTCGATTCTCCAACAACGATCTCATACGGACTTTTCAATTTAATCGGGTCCCTTTCGGACTAACGGCAAGTCCATACTTATCAATGCGGACTGTTCGTCAGTTAGCCCAAGATATGAGACCACATTTACCGGATGCTGCCAATGTGGCAGAGTCCAAGTTGTATATGGACGACCTGGTCTATTCTATTGAAGATGAATCCAGCGCCGTACGTCTTTCTCGAGAATTAATCTCGTTATTCAAGTCCGGTGCCTTTGATTTGGTCAAATGGACTAGTAATTCTCAAGTTGTACTTGAAAACCTTCCAGATTCTCACCGCAGTACGGTGGACTTTACTGTTGGTTCTAACAATACCTCTAAGGTGTTAGGCCTCTCGTGGGAACCAGTTGATGACAGCTTCTTCTTTACGACTTATTATGTCCAGGAGAAGTGTACAAAGCGGAATATACTGTCTATAGTCGCCCGCTTATTTGATGTCCTCGGCCTGGTCGCCCCCTCCATTCTGTACGCTAAATTGCTTATTAAGGAGCTATGGCTGTGCAACATTGGTTGGGATGATACTCCCCCTGAGAGCGTTATTCAAAGGTTCTCGGCACTCACACAGGAATTTCCTTTAATTTCTACGATAAAAATCCCGCGTCATGTAGGTGTCCTAAAAGACAGTACAGTGCTCATCGTTGCTTTCTGCGATGCGAGCCTGAATGGTTATGGCTGTGTGATATATTTACACACAACTGATCTGTCTGGGAATATAACTGTGAGATTGTTGTGTGCAAAATCAAAGGTCTCTCCCACCAAAGTAACAACACTCGCTCGTTTGGAGCTGTGTGCCGCGGTCTTGATGTCCAAACTAATTCGGACGGTTCAAAATAGTTATCGATCGCGTCTTACTATTGCAGGGACTTATGCGTTTTCAGATTCTACCATTGCGCTTTCGTGGATACATTCGTCGCCTCATCGATGGTCGGTGTTTGTTAGTAATCGCGTGGCTCAATGTCAGGAGAATTTGTCTCCTGAAAACTTTTATCATGTCGCCGGTAGTGAAAACCCTAGTGACTGCCTTTCTCGTGGCATGCTTCCTTCCCAGCTTATTTCACACGAATTATGGTGGAATGGACCATTGTGGATTCGCAGCCCACCCTCGGGATGGCCATTAAGACCGTTTCATTTCTCAAATATCGGTGAAATGCCTGAGCACAAAACTAATGTGCTCACTGCAATAGTTCAGCGTGAACAATCGGTCCTGAGTGAACTGGCTCAGCGTATATCCACATGGAATAAACTTTTAAGGATTGTCGTTTTTGTCCTCCAATTCGCAAAAAAGGTATCACCCTCTTCTGGAACGGTCAATAATCTTATGACTGCTGAAAAGGCTGTGATTCGTTCCGTGCAGAGTATTCATTTTATAGAAGATATTGCTGCACTCCAGAAAGGCAAATTGCCTTCAAAAAAGCTTAGGAATTTATCAGTTTTTCTCGATGAGGATAATTTGTTACGTATTGGTGGGCGGCTTTCTAAATCGGATTTACCATTTGAGGTTAAACATCCGGTTTTACTACCTAAAAATGACTGTGTTGTGAATCTTATCATCGATCATTTCCATGTCATGAACTGTCATACAGGCCCTGGACTTCTTATGTCCATCTTACGGCAGCGCTATTGGATATTAGATGCCAAGACTGTTATTAAGGCAAAAGTACGGAAATGCAATTTCTGCTTCCGCTTAAATCCGTCGCATCCTATACCGAAGATGGCAGATTTACCTTCCTATCGTGTTGTAGAAGCAAAGGCTTTCGTTCATACCGGTGTAGACTATGCAGGTCCCCTCCGTATCACGCTTGCTCGTCGGAGAGGACAACATTCACAAAAGGCATATGTCTGTCTTTTTGTATGTCTTGTAACCAAGGCCATTCATATTGAGTTGGTCTCTGACCTAACTTCAAATGCTTTCCTGGCTGCTTTCAGCCGTTTTATTTCTCGGCGTGGCCCTGTATCATGCTTGTATTCAGATAATGGTACCAATTTTGTTGGTGCCAAGGCACAATTAGATGATCTCTATAAGTTTTTGGTTGAGTCGGAATTCGAGCCCGCTTTAAAGCGTGAACTCGCTAATCGCCGGGTTGAGTGGAAAATGATTCCACCACGCGCGCCCCATTTCGGGGGTATATGGGAATCAAATGTAAAGAGTATGAAGACTCATTTGTATCGTGTAATCGGAACTCAGCTCCTCACTTATGAAGAACTACAGACCGTTCTGGTTCAAATAGAGTGTATAATGAACTCGCGCCCACTCACAATCGCGTCTTCCGAACCCTATCCGGAAGTTATTACGCCTGCACATTTTTTAATGTCGACTCCTTTACAGTACTTACCTGCTTCTGTTTTGACAGACGCTAAAATAAACTTTGCTCAGCGCAAGCAATTATTGGACGGCATGGTTCAATCCTTCTGGAAGAAGTGGCGTTTGGAATATCTGCATACGTTGCAAGTCAGGCAGAAGTGGGCTACCACTGACCATCCTATTAAGGTTGGAACTGTCGTACTTATGGGACAGGAGGATTCGCCTCCGTTAAATTGGCCTGTAGGCGTAATCACGGATGTTCATCCTGGTACTGATAAAATCATTCGCGTTGCGACGGTAAAGACTAGATATGGACTCTTTAAACGTCCTGTTGTTAAATTATATCCCATCCCAACGCAATAATTTTGTCTTTATTTTATTTTATTTTATGTTAATATTCTATTATGATCTAATTGTTTCTGACTTAGCCAAGATATGTTTCTATTTATTGATTTGATCTTTACTTGTTTTCATATTCGTTGATTTTTTTTTTTTTGAAAGTTCTGCGAACTTCCAAGGCGGGGAGCATGGTTAAGCATTATAATTTGTTTTTTATTGTTTGTTCGAAAAAATATTTAAATATATTTTTATCACAGGGAACGGTAGTTACTCGCTCTTTGAAATTAACAAGGAACCTGAAATGGATTGATTTTCAAAAATAGAGCAAATAAAAAAACTGTCATTGTGCGTTTGTTTGGATATTGTTATTTTTTTCATTATGGAAAATTCCTCTTTGTAACATTGACAAGAAACTGATTTCTGTTGTATAAAATGTTGACAACAGACTAATTGTGAAATTGAACATGTTGTAATGGACAACTAATTACTTGCGCGATTCAAGACAAAAGGATTACACTTATTGATCAGAAATTTGGAGGCCTCCCGAGCTGCAGAGAATTGCATAATCAAGGTTGGTGAATTTGTTATTTTTCTTGGAGTGTAAGACTGCTCTGTTCCTTTGTGATATATTTGTTCGCGCAGGTAGAATTTCATTTTAGGATTTCCTAATCGTATATTGGGTATTAAGCCCAGAGAGCTTGGGGAATTTACACACCTCATGCTCACAATTTATAATGCATGTTGTATTGCATTTTATGCACATCTCATTTTATTTTAAAATAACGTAAAAAGCCGTTTATCGAAGATTTTCGTTTTATTAAAGGTACCTACCTCACTCTTGATGGTAATGACCTTTTTATTCATTCATATATTTATGGATGTCGCCGTCGTCGCCGAGCATCGCCGAGCCAAGATGGCCAATGGATGTTGATTTCAATACAATCATGTCGGTTCGGTTATTTAACGATATTTTGCTGTACAAAGCAATAATGAGGTAAGTAAATGCTATAATGTATGTATCTAAAAGCGTATAAATATACTCATATTTGGCTCGAACCGAATTATCAACAAGATTATGTCTGTGATTTGAGGTTACGTTTTTCATGTAAAAATCGAGACAGTTCATTTAATATTTTACAGAATAATATTATTTTTACTGTATTGTTGTTTTAAGAAACATAAGAAAAATAGGTAATTTTTGGAAATCGCTGGCAACGGTTAATATGCACTTTTTAAAAAAAAAATCTTTTGATTCACCTTAATTACATTAAAAGGCAACTATTTGCATTGGGGGAAGTGGAAAATATTTCATTCTAAATTTTTTCTTGCCTTGATGCGAGTAGGCGTTATAAAGGGGCATTTTCTTTTGAATCACAAACCATGTTACACAAACCTAGCGTAGCCGCTAAACTACTTGAAAACTGGGATGTTTTTCTTGCCTTGATGCGAGTAGGCGTTATAAAGGGGCACTTTCTTTTGTATCACAAACTATGTAGAATGAAATATTTTCCACTCCCCCCAATGCAAATAGTTGTCTTTTAATGTAATTAAGGTGAATCAAAAGATTTTTTCAAAAAAAAGTGCGTATTAACCATTGACAGCGATCTCAAAAATTTACCGAAAAATATATGTATAATGTGACGTTAATTGGCGTAAAATTATTTTTCAGCGTTTTGATCATCAAACTGTTTATGGAATGTGTATCACGAAATGGAGAACAAAGGCGGTTGAAGGAATCAAATGCAGGAAGACGTTCCCATTGATGTATGTATTTTTATATTTGTATGGTGCTATATTGTGTTTCATATGTACACAACTAATATTGATAAAATGTGATGAACTGTTTTTGGAATGCAGCACAGCGTATGTCACCTTCAGCAGACAGAATATGCACTGTCAAATTACCTGATTTTGAGATACAGAAATTTATTTGTTAGCAACAAGTAATATGTGTTATTTTAAACATAATGCTGCATGATACAATTTGATGTTTATTTCTTTTACAGACACTAATGCGGTGGCAGTAGGATTCGCTGCAGCTGATGATTGATGTTGACGTCCCGCAAACTTGCAGCACGAGGATAATTATCTGGACGTCAACTAGGGTAAACCTTTCATGAAGAGAGGCGGTCGAAAGGCTCAAATGTGCTGAAAGACCTTTCCCATTGATGAAGTATGTATTTAATATTTTTTATGGTATATTGTGTCAACTGATATTGATCATGTGTGTTGAATTGTTTTTGATGAAGGTTTAACGGAACCTACGTTATAATCTACGCATTTACAGATGGCGCCAATTTGATTATTTTAGGTTAAAACACTTATATATTAAGATAAATGAATTGTTTGCGCTCGCTCGTATTCAATATGAATACATAGTTTTGTCCATAAACTATTTTCCGAGAAAGGCTTACAAGTCCAATTTTGTATAGGTGACTCAATCCAATATTGTGTTTGTTAGCCTTTATGGAAAGATTTGAGTTTGTTTATAGAATAAACTATACATATTCATACGGAATACATACAGGCTCAAACAATTAATTTACATTAATATTTCAAAGCATAACTTGCAAAAAAAGTGTTTTTACCAAAAATAAATAAATTGGCGCTATCTGTGAATGCGTAGATTATAGCATAGGTTTCGTTTAACCTTAAATGCTGCATATTAAAGCGTATGTCACCTGTGAATGGTAGTAGAAGTCGAAGACGCCCAAGAATGACATGGCACGACCAAGTGAATCAGATACTTGAGTTGGGCCATGTCAAGAGTCAGAATAATGGAAGAGCATGTACGAATGTAAACGAGGCAAGGAGTGTGTGCCAAGACCGAGTTGTTTGGCAGTCCTTCCTCTCTGCCTACCCCTGTGGCGAAAAGGCGTGATGGTTAGTTAGTTAGTTAAATTTCATATGATACAATTTGATACTTTTATTTCTTTTATTTCTTTTTGTTAAAACACGCAAATATCGACAATTTCACACTTTAATGTCAGTCACTACCTCGCTAATGACAGCCCACACGGTCTCCTTTAGATCCTTTCCTTCGCGAAGTTCAAAGGAGAGGATTTAGCTGTCATTGGGAGAACGAGAATCGCAATTTGCAAAAAAATCGTTAAGTTGAAGGTAAGGAAAGGATTACTGTCGTTAAATAGAACCAGAATCGCGCTCCAGATTATAGTATATTTGATAGAAAAATTAAATGAAACAGCTGGCTTGCTTAGAAAAATTATGTTTAATGAACTTCTAAATCATAAAACACACTTACTTGGACAATCTATTTTAGTCTGGCGGGTTTCCTAACCAAGTTTATTGACCAAGAAAAACCTTTATCTCTTCATTTACCCACTATGTTTAAAGTTTTATGTTTACGTTTTGGAGCAGGAACCATGTTTATAACCTAAAACACCATGTGACCCACGTGCAGTAAATTATCCTGACGGGTTAAATTTAATCAGTAGACACCTATCTAGAATTAATTTATTATTTATTAGAATGTTTTACCTGCCTAGAATTAATTTATTATTTATTAGAATGTTTTCGGTAGATCATGTTTATAGAAAAAAAGTATTTTTATGATTAGTATATAATTGTAATTTTTTAGGTCCAAGCCTTCACCGATGCAGGCTACGGTCCCAAAACACACATTGTCTCCTCGGCAACCGACACCGAGTCACCTGTCCCAAGACTGGCCATCTCTTTCTTCGACTCCATCAAGGTGGCAGACCTGGATCTGGGCGAGGGGCACACCTACACCGTCTCCCGGAGTCCAGGCAAGCCCGAGGACTTTGCCGTTTCCCTGAGGGAGCGGATGATCTACTGGATGAACCAGGAGCAGGAGATCTATGTGTCACGAATGGACAAGACTGGACACACTAAGGTGCTCAATTGCTCTATTTATAATATTCATTTTCATCTTTTACTTACAGTACAACGGATAACTTTGCAGGCGGCCAAAGGAGGAAATAATGAACAAACAAATAATTTTTTAAATCCTCCAAACGAAAAGCAAGAACTCATCTCATTGTTTATTTTGTTGGCAATTGAATAAAATGTAATTTAATAAGTTACAAACATTTTTTATGATTTAAAATCTTATGAAAAGAAAGTATGTTTTGATTGTACCTATCTGTCACGGCGGCGTTCAACGGTTACAAATTTTTCATAGCTGATAGGACTTCTGGCACTCGAAGAGTACCATTAACAATTTTTAAATAAAATTAATGTCGGAAACGTTAGAATTGCCAAATTATTCGGAACCCGTTCGGGAATTTTTGTTCTTCTTTTTCATTAAAATTAAGAAAACTTTATTTTTTCCAGGTGTTGTCAATCAACGGTACCGCCCTGAGTTTGACTGTGGACTGGGTAGCCCGGATGCTGTACTGGTCCCAGGTGGAGAATTCCCCTGACCAGTACGAGTGCATGCTGTACCGCATGGACCTGAACATATACGACAGAGACGGCCTGGTTAAGTTGGAGAGGATCCTGCAGAGAAATCTGCACATAAAGAGATTGCAAGTGTCACCTGTTACGAGGTAAAATATTATTAAAAACTTAAGTATCAGACAAGATTTGATGACAAAATTATTCAATTAAATGAAGACAATATAAGCGAAACTCAATTGAAAATCTGAAAACAGAAAAAATCCCAGATGTGTCAATATCTTTTTCTGTTTTTTCTGTTTTCAGATTTTCGATGGAGTTTCGCTTATATTGTCTTCATTTAATTAAATATTACAATTTGAGGTTTTACTCATAAAGTTAAAATAAAAATAAAAATATTCATCCTAGACTTGCAGAAAAGTCAATAGATGTCGCATATTAAATAAAATGGATAAAGATTTATCCAGACACTATCTAGAGAGCATTTAGTTCGGGTTTGAATCTTGCAATCATACATAAAGATAGCAGCCAATAGTATATGCGTTAAGAAAAATGAAGATAGTGTGGGTGGTTCTTAGTCGAAGTATGATACAGTTAAAAGTGACCGAATTGGATATCGACACGGTGGCGCAGTGGTTAGCGCGTTCGCCCGGTAAGCGAGAGGTCCTGGGTTCGAGTCCCAGATGTGTCAATATCTCTTTCTGATTTTTCTGTTTTCAGATTTTCGATTGAGTTTCGCTTATATTGTCTTCATTTAATTAAATATTACAATTTGAGGTTTTACTCATAAAGTTAAAATAAAAATAAAAAAAACAAAATTATTCATTTATATCAAATAAAAAATAACACGTGGGCGTGTTTCGTGATACAATTAAAGGCCTGATTTTGGCCTATATTTCTGTACAAAACTGTGTTTTACCATATTCAAATGATCTGATTTTATAATATCTGAAATTGTGTTTTTATGATGGATTTGTTAAAATACAACAAAAAAGTATAATATTGATCTGCTGTATATTATCTGACTTCATATTTTTAACACATTATTTGAAATTTCAAAGTCAGTACGGAGGAAGAAGATGATTTCCAAATATTATTAAAAAAATATGATTTTTGTATCTTCATTTAAAACCCTTTTATCACTATTAGACAGATCAAAACAAGATTTTTTTCCCATGCAATCGTGACCCACCTTAATGCACACCCCCCGCAGGCATGTGCCTTATTTGGTGTTCATAAGATCGTAAAATAACCCATACAAAGTTACCGAATAAAGAAAAAAAAATTTTTAGATCATTATACTGGATAGAAATGAATCACCACGGTCTCGGCAAGCTTATGACATCCGACATCGATGGAACCAACATCCGCCCCTTCTTCGGCGGCCAGCCCGCTCCCAACAACATCATCGACTACCGCGGTCAACCGGCCGGAGCCAAGCCCTGCAACTGTCCAGAGAACCCGGCTGTGGGCCTCGGATTCACCATCGACCTGACCAACCCCAAGTCTCGGAAGATTTACTGGACGGATGCATGGCTCAAGCATATCACTGCCTCAGATATGAATGGGTGCTATTGCAAGGTGCTGGTGAATGCCACAAGGTGGAATGATCACGGTATGCATTTTATTTTTTAACTTAGATGAATAGATATTCAACAGATGATCAAGGACATTATAATACATAATGTTATATATCTTAGACACGTTGTAGCACTCTATAAGTGGAAAGCATAGCACTAACACTAATAGGAAAGGCGTAGTAAGCTCTTGCTTGATAAAAATGTAATAAAGATTTCACTGAAGTGCAAGTGTATATTTTTATTCTGCTACATTTGTTGCAGTCGCAATTACAATACCAACACTGTTGGTATTGTAAGAATTCTTCTTCTTATTGCTTAGGATCGTGTCCCCCACTTAAAAAAATTTATGAATTGTAAGAAACGATACATTTAACCCCTCAGGCCTCTAGCCTCTTTTATCGAAAGGTCAAAATATTTCCACTTTGCAATAGAATCCAAATAAATTAAATATTTCTGAACGCATCCGAAAACTAAAAACTGTTTTTGAAAGGTGGGGACATACGCTTTCAAATTTTATAATTCGAAATATTCATAAAATTTTTGAATGCAAACATAATTTTTTTTTCTTTAAATGGCTGACATTACATTTTTTCTGACTAAAATTATTGAAAACAGCCACGTATTTTATTAGGCAAATGTATTTTTTATAAATGTTATTGTCAACCCTTTTTTTTTGTTTTTTCATGTAAAAGGATTCTTTGTTGAAAACTGATTTCATAAAGGTATACATTTTAATTATTTTACGATTAAATTTTAAATTTGAATATAAAGAGCTGTGTTTTCTCTTTCTAACACCATTTAGATCATATTTCTAACCATGTTAAAAAAAGGGAGACCTGAAATTAGCCTGAGGAGTTAAAGTTTTTATTTTTATTGTAGAAGGTATCATTTTGTCATCTTCACTTTTAGAAAATATTTTACTAATATGTATGCATGCTGTCAAAATTAAAGTTATCCAAAAACTCTCTGTATTTTATCTGACGTGAATAAAACTGTTCTCTCCATATTTTGTTAAAATTTCATTGAATTCAAATAAAAATTCATCGACACTGTCAAAAATCTGTTAAAGGTTTATTTTTTAATCTATAAATAGCAGTGGCGGTCTGTGACTTTTCAACGGACTAGAGTGGTAGGATTGAAAAATACGACTTGAATGATGTTGATGTAGCTGAATACATACAAGTTTCAATTGTTTGTATGAAGATTTTTCAGTTTGGGGTTGCCACATTGCGGGATCCTGAAAAATTGAAATTAAAGTTCATTTTGACCTTGTAACATAAAGTTGTGTTATTCTTTTTTACCATTTTGTAATATTATATTAATCAAACTACTTTTTCAGCTCTTCCTCCAACCTCAATCACCGTTGACAGCAAATACTTCTACTGGACCAACTCTTCACAAAAGCAGATGCATTCCATCGAAAAGAATTCCGACCGGATGAACCGAATGAACAACATCAACATTACAAACGGTCAAAAGATTGTCGCACTCGGCAGCAAGATTCAACCATACCCAAACAAAAACTGTCTGTACCCTAAACAAGCGCCTCTTCAAGTCAAATTAATGAACAGATCTTCGACAAGCCTCACTTTGGAGTTGCCGCATGTTTTAAAATACGAAATGTGTGCGAATATAAGCATGGCAACACCGTACTATACTGTTTATTACCAGCCCTACTCGGAAGACGATGCTTTGCAGTGTAATGAGACTGCTTGCACGAAAGTAAGAACCTTTGAAAATAAGTTGTATCTCGGAGGGTTGATACCGTTTTCGAAGTATGTCTTCTCGGTGCAGATCAGTAATTATTACGGAGATGCTATCGAAGTGAAATCCATCATGGGACCACCGGTTGTGCTTAGAACTTCTGCAGGAGGTAATTGTAACATTTTTTCGTGTTCTATTTTGAAAATAAGACCATCAAGTATACGGTTATTCAAATCTGCTCACTGAACCCAACTCCGTAACGTAAAGGTAGGCATTTGACTTTGAGTTGAAAGTTGCCGGTTCGATTGGCCCCAGGGCAACAACATACGTATTAATTTTTTTTCATTGCATGACTTTTTCTGTCTGATTTTAAGTTTAATGTATTTAGCAATTAAAATGTAACATGCATATTTTTTCATCTTGCCCTACATAAGTAATCAATTTTCATGATAGTAAAAAGCTAAATCTAACTGTTTGAAGAAGAAATAATCCGTATTAACCGAGAAGAGGAGTAAGACATAAATAATGGTTTATTTTCCAATCTATAAAAAAATAAGTAAGTTTTAGCAGTCCGTGACTTTTCAGTGAGCTATAGTTATAAGATAAAAAAATACAGCATGAAAGATATTGTAGCTAAATATAAAGTTTTTGAAAAAGGGAATATTTGAATCTAAATTAAAGTTTAATTTGGTTCCAGCTCCTCCTTCAGCCCTGGACGTTAAGGCAGTAGTATTGTCACCACATCATGCCAGGGTCCAGTGGAAGATGCCACCTCCCTCCAGCGCTGTCGGCGCAGACCTCGACCTGGACCTGTGGCATGAGATACACTGGAGGACCGAGGGCAACTTCAAACCCAACCAGAGAATCAAAGGTACTGATTCTTTCACTCTTCTGACTTCAGCAACAACAATTCTATAAATATTATAGACTTCTGCACCACTTGTCACAAATTCTCTCTTTTGTTTTTATTTATTGTAAATTTTGAATTTAGAACTAACTGGTATTGCCATTATAAACAAACAATCCAAATATATTTTTATTTCAGTACGTATTGTCAAGAAATCTTGTTCCTATTATGTATATAATTATAATATATGTCGTACTATATGTTCCTACAAATACTAACTTAGTACAATATATTTATCACTCTTTTTAATAAAATGTCGAGACTTCATTTTTCATTTGAAGTGGCCAAGGTATGCCATTTTTCTTACTTTTGTTGTGAGAAGGTGTTCCCTTTGATGCTGATTTTTGAAATGGTCGCAATGTGATTTTATTTTAAATTCAAAAACACATTCTTGGTGTCAATAATACCAAAATACATTTATTTATATAACCAAGTTATCAAGTTTTTGCTACTTTATAATAACAAGAATAATTTTATAAAATACTAGCGTGTTCCCGGCATGCGTTGCTATTCCACTTAATAAATAAATTGTTTCTCCCTGCGGGTCCTTTCCCATTCGTCCCATTCCCCTTCCGCTTCCCCTTCCTCTCCCGCATCCCCTTCCTCTACGCATTCCCACTCCGCCTCCGACTTCCCTCTCCCCACTCCCCTCTCCCGCTTCCCCCGTCCCGCGAACCCCCCTCCCGAGTTCCCCTCCCCCATCCCGCATTCCATACATTAAGTCCCGGTACATTTCAGTTTTCAAAAAGCTCGCGTACCACCTATTGCAATTTTTTTAAGGGATTTTAGAAATCTCTTAACCATTCTACTAAAGGTTCACATCTCAAAGGTATTCATTTTAAAACAAATTAAATTAATGTTAGATGAACTATTTGATTGTTTCCAGAGCACATATTCATTGCAAAAACCAAGTCTCCATCCAACCAGACCACGACACAAGCTGACCTTTTAAAGCTGATGCCGTCTCAGAAATATTCTGTATGGGTTCGAACCTACTCCTACAATAGCGACGAGCAAACCGACAGTGAAATCATCTCCATAGAAACTTATCCCGAACCCAGTGACATTGTGGCAACCTTCTCTGGACCCTATGTGATGCATGTTTCCTGGATGCCGTATAAAGACATTCACACTTCAGTGTAAGTAATGATTATAACTCAATAGTAGTTGATTTGTAGATTTATTATGGGGCTCTAACAACAAATCTTTTGAATGCTTTGAACTCTCCAAACAGACTTAACCCTCAGGCGTCGGGCCTGTTTTTTTCGTAAGGTCAAAATATTTCCGCTTTGTAATAAATCCAAATAAATTAAATATTTCTGAGCGCATCTGAAAATTAAAAATGTTTTTGAAAGGTGATGAAATACCATTTAAAATTTTAAAATTAGAAATAAACTTTTAATATAAAATTTTTTAATGCAAACATAAGAAAGATTTTAAATTGGCAAACCTTACGTTTAAAAAAATAATAATAATAAAAACCCACATATTTTATTACACAAATGTGTTATAAATTGTAAAGTCAACTAACTTTTTTGTCATTTCATGTAATTAATAAAAAATTCTCAAAGTTTCATATTTTTTTTTCAAATTGCATTCTGAAACTTTGATTTCATAAATGTGAACATTTTAATTATTTTGCTAAGCTTTGTTTGAATGCATTGTTAATTATTTTTATTTATTTTATTGCTTGATTTTAATTATTTCTCGACTTCCAGGCACTACATCGAGTACACCGAGATGGGATCTGAAGCTTGGAAGGCTGTTGAAGACGAAGGCTCAAAGAAATCGGATGGGTCCATCAACTATGTAGTGCAGAATCTACTTCCAAAAACACAGTACAAATTTCGGATCAAAATTGTCTACTTGAATAATACAATGCCGTACATCTGGCCACAGGACACCAAATTCCTGTTTGAGACACTGGGTGAGTTAAACATCAATCCCATGTTTCTTATTGATAACCTTCTGAATACTCAGTTGGAAAACTTTCTACCACTCCCGTGATGACACGTTGCTTTGTCTAAATATTTGAGTTCTTTACACATTCTTCTATGAAACTTCAAATACTTGAAAATAAATTAAGATGTTAGATGCTGGACGTATTTCGAAAAACCGCGCGGATTTTACCTTGTTGCTTTCTGGTCAAATATCCATATAAAAACAAAGGAATTGCTTTTTCGCGATTGTTTTCTGTTTACCAGATAATATATCGTATTATTCGTGATAATATCGTAAGAGGTTTTTCCAGATTAGCTAACTAACTAAAAAAAAAAATATTAAAAAATCACCCATTTTGGAAATAATTATCAAAAAATATAATACCAATATAATCTGATTTTATTATTTCTACACAAATCTGAATACATACCCAACATAAAAAAAAAACACGATTCAAAGTAGTTTGCAAATAAATAAAGACCTTTATACGCCTTTGAAAACGTAAATCTTCGATTTTTTGCCCTTGACAGTTGCAAAAAATGACCCGCCAAGTTATAGAAAATTCATTTAAAAATATTCTATAGTAATCTATTAATGAAACCATCGGTTACGTCAAGAATGATATTGGCGCAAGAGATTCTGACTTAGTCCTTTATACAGTTGCTTTATACAAGGGTTAAAATCGCGTTTAAAAAAGAATTTTTTTTTTTATGCAAACGACAGGTTAATAAACATATCACACTACATAATGTTAACTACATTTCTA
Source organism: Limnephilus lunatus (assembly GCA_917563855.2). Lineage (NCBI taxonomy): Eukaryota > Metazoa > Arthropoda > Insecta > Trichoptera > Limnephilidae > Limnephilus > Limnephilus lunatus. The sequence continues at coordinate 138,673 of CAKJTF020000011.1, forward strand.
ATGTTTATTACTGTATTTACAGTAGGTGTTGCTTATCATAATTTGCATAAACCAATCCTTTGTAATAATTTTAATTAATTCTGTTTTAGGTGATCGTCCTTCCAACCCTGGAAAACCTGTCGTCCAGCATTTGTCTGGATCCGTATACCAACTGCAATGGGCTGCATCAGCTCCTCACGGTAGCCCCGTCCTGTTATACCGACTCTACGGACACTCTAAACCTTCGGAAGGCGAGACGATACGAACACACCGAAACGTTCGAGCCATACTGACACCTGATACAGATACAGAACCAACTCGTGAACCTTTTCCCCAGTGGACCCACCAAGACAAAGAAATGAACAACGAATCATCGATGAGTTATTGGAATGGTGAAAGAATATTTGAATATGTCGATCTCGTTAATACAAGGAATAAGAGAGAGGCTAATTATTCACTCCCACAATCAGATTTGCCTTATTTCAGTGTGGAAGATAATGCGGATTCTATGCTGATTGAAGCTACGGATGAACCCTTGAAAGATGGGTGGAAAATGCTCTACAATGGAACCGGTAGGTCAAATTAAGGTCCAGTTTTGCAGAACTTGAACAATTCATCAAATTTCAAAGTTAATTTTTAAGTTCTGTTATTATTCCGTTATGGGCCATTTATTTCACAGTACTTGAATAGTAACATAAATTGTATGGAACTTTCACAAAACTTAAACATTAACACAGATTCAAGTTCTGTGAAACAACTGGTCGTGTTTTATTGTTTCTGTAAATCTCCATTTTCATATATTAACTGTAGACCTTCTTCAAATGTCTCTTGGTGACTCTTGCATCAAAAGAGAGTAGAGTACTCTTTTAATTAATCAACATTTTTGTTGTGGCCTCTATTTCTTTCTCTAATTATAAATAAAATAAACCCTTTATTATTTCATTTGGCAGGTAGAGCCCGCTAGCATGTACATATATCAGTAAATTTAAGAGTGAGGAAGGCAGTTATTTTCCTCATCCTTATCTACGCAATTATCACATAATGTGATGACTATCTCCATACACGAGGATTACATACATAGGATTTTATTTGGCGTTAAAAACGTAGATGTCGCTAAAACACAAGGTTGTAAAGGTTAACTTGTAACTATAAATATGTTAAAATTCAATCTTATTTCAGATAATTACTGGATCATAGCAGACTTGAAGCTTAGCGAGCGATATACATTTAACGTGCAGGCCCTGAACTCGTACGGCTGGAGCGACATGTCGGAACCAAGCGAGGAGTTTGACTTCTCGGAAGCCGAGCTGATGGTGGTCCACCAGGACTACTTGGCCATCGTCCTCGGGATAGGCATTTCCTTACTAGGAGCTCTAGGTTTGGTAATCGGAGTCTGTGTCTACTGTGAGTCATTATTTTTCTAACCTCCAATTTTAGTTTTTTTGTTGTAAAAACTGGCAAGGGAAAATAGAAATATCTATACAGGGTGTTAAGGGACGTACTTTACTTACTTTAGTAATTATTTGGAGTAAAAAATGTAAATGAAATTTTGGTCTCTGGTGACTTTTTTTCTTCAAAATTAAACAAAAAAAAAATTCTTCCGCATGTCGTCACTAGTCACTCAGCCGAGTAACCGAACAACCACTAACCACCAACTGTCCAACATCTACCATTTTTTTACATTTTTTTGTAGAAAAAAAAAACATCAAAAATGTCGCCGGAGACCATAATTTTATTTGCATTTTTTACTCCAAATAATGTCAGGATTCACTGGTTGAAGTAAGTCAAGTACGTTCCTTAACACCCTGAATATAAATAGAAATATCATATTTTTGGCGACGCGGGTATTGTGATTGTTGTTCAGTAGAGACGTGTACGGATTGTGCAAGACAATGTGCGTACACAACATGAGTATCGGATGCTTGCATAGCCTTGTGGAAGAAGGGTCTTAATGTAGGGACTTAAGTTCACACATTATGTGTCATATTCTAAACAAATATCATATTTTATATTAACCTCTCAGAAATAGACTTTTGTAACCTAGCCTCATTCTAAAAACTGTTTTGGAAAGGTTATGAAATAAACTTTCAAATTGTATTATTACATTACAAATAAATAATAACATTTGTAAATATTAAAATTTAGAATGCAAATATAAAAAAATTTTAAAAATGACCCACGTGATGTTTTATGTGAAAACGGTACTAAAATCACAGATTATGTAAAAAAAAACAATATTCTATCGTATAAATGCATTAAAAACAATTTTGTCACCTCACTTTTTTACCATTTCATACAAAAATATTTTAATAAAAAACTAACAATGTCTTGAACGAATGACAATCAAACAAGATGGAGGTTCCATTCGGCTCAGATAATTAATCTCTACGTTCCATAGATATTTTTGAATACAGACGCGTAGCGTTGTTTATTATCGATATTACGTTTTTTTATTTCATGGTTATCCATATACTAGTGATGGAAATAAATCAATTTTTGTAAAATCTCGCGCGTTTACGTCAAAAGATGCTCTAATGTCTTGACCGCTATTATTATATTCGCGTCTTTTGACGCTTTAATGTTCCGAGTGGTTAAGCCAATGACAAGGCTATCAATGAATTATGATTCCATGACAGTTGATCCCCCGACAGTTGGCCCCCTTGCGTATTTATATACAATGTGCAGTCGGTTTAGGGGAAATACGGTATACCTATTTACACAAAATGTAACCAAGTGTCCCCGAAGGGGTGTGCAGAGATGATGTACCGTCAAATAACAAATTATAATACATAATATATTATTTCAAATGTATCAATGATAAAACTACTTGTCTTTATACCAGCATAGAATTACAAAATAATTAACACTGTAAATACCTAAATTCGTTTAATATCCATACCAACTTAACATTAAAGGTATTTCTGAAGTCGATTTTAGGTTTGAAATTGGTAAATAATGCACAAAAAAAATTATAATTTTTTAATAATTATAATTTTGGGGGGCCCACTGTCAGGTCACCATAAATTTTCATCCCTTCTTTCTTCATCATATTTCTCCTTCTCAACTCGTAGCAAGCATTTTATAATATTTTATTAGTTTTAAGAACATTTCTGTATAAATAAATCTTTCGAGCTTTCGGAGAACACAATCACAAACTGATAATGTGAATTTAAGTGCATTTGTAAAATGCCCTGAACATGTACAACACTAGTTCTAGTGTCTTACGTCTTTCTCGTTTTGCAAATTTTAAATAATTTTAAATTTTAACAAATTTTAACAAATCTTCACATTCGCAGTCATCGGATATATTATTGTTATTGTTATTTTATCGAAAAAAAATAACACCAAATAATTTCGATCACATAATCACTCACTTATAAATCACAAAAACCAGAAAAAACGCAAAGTGTTAGAAGTTTTTCAACGATCACAAACGGCCCAAACACAATAATTTATAAAAAAAAATTATGAACACACAGATTAAATATATTATTACGTATAAACAAAGTCAAAGGTTGTAATAAAAACTGACGCAAATTCGTAAACAACGAACTAAAAGTTAACATGCTAATATAGCCGTCGGCAAAGCTATACGACCGAAGAACTGACGAACTTCACTATTTTCCATTTAATCAACGAACAAAACAATTTTATTTTCAGTTATTAATTTGGGTCCCGTCACGAAAACAAGTGTGAAAGCATTAGTATCGCACCACTAACAATAACAGCTTTAATACAATAATATAAACAATTTGAAATGGAATCCATTCCCCGGAGTTACAACAAGATCCCAGTTCTTTTTTGTTTACGTAGGCAATTTTGATCGAAAATTACATATTAACACACTGGATTGACGTGTTATTTTCCTTTGAAATACGAAACGTAATTTTACATGCGAGTTTTGATTTTTGTTTTTCTAGCTTTGCGATAAGTTAATAAAACACAATTTTAGGCTGGTGGTAATTTTTTATACCTTTTATTTATTATTTATTTACATCTCAAATAATATCTTATTGTACCTATGGTAATAGATGTTAGGCGGGTTTATTACTTGGCGGAAATTTCTACCAACCAAATTCATCTTTATAATCATAAATTGAATCAATCAAGCGCATATTGTATTTTTTTTCTAAACTCCACAGAAATTTATATCTTATAATGTGTGAAGGAAAAAAAGAAATAATAAAATTATGACTGTGAAAACTTTTTATAGTCGTAATAATAATAATCATGTTTTATTATGTTTATACCGTTCGAAAATTGTAGTAGATACCTACCGTCAAAAAACTTGAATACTTAGAATAAATTGGTAGCAATATATTATATCAGATAGCAAGGTATACAAACATAATTATAAACTGAAAGCGTTTTTTTACCGATAAACGTAAACACCGCAGTATTTTTCGTCTCTGGCAATACAGCTGGCTCTAGCGGGGAGCGCCTCCAGCGGCACAAATAGAAACGACCAAGTAATCGGTACAAAGTGTGGTTTATTAACTAACGTGGAGCGCCTCCAGCGGCACAAATAACAACCAAGTAATCGGTACTGAAGTATCCGCATCAGAAGTAATCATTTCAAAAGTATCAATGAAAGTAATCATATCAAAAGTAACGGATAGTCTTCGTTTTCAGTAGTCGGTACTTTGATTACTCGGTGAGTACCGATTACTTCAGTACCGAATGATTACTTTTCATGCATCTCTATTCTGTTCTATTCGGGAATCTTCGGTGATCGGCAATTCCTGGAACTAAGGTCTAAGGTGCTACCTACTACGGTCGGCTTATAAAATAACGAAGTTATTCCATACCCTGTTATGCGTTGCTCCAGTAACAGGTACGCCGTTATTTGAAAATACTATGTTATCCATACCTGTTAACGTTATATTAGACCCACCTCTAAATTATAGTAGTTACCTACACATTTAAAGATAAGGTTATGCTTGACATCTGAATTTTGACAGTTTTATCTTTTGGAAAGAACCACAAAAAATTTATAAACATGTTTGTCTTACTTATTAGATTCTTACGGTCAATGTTGGTATGGTTAAGCCAGCCTTAAGCTTGGTTTAAGGTTTCAACAATACACACGCCATAGTTATAACTCAAAATTTTCACTGTTCCTAACTTACTCGCCGGCATATTTACACCGCGATTATAAATAATAGAGCGTGTATACATAATCTAAAAAGATATCCAATCAGAATGCTACGGTTTATGCGTGCCTGAAACTTCAGCCTTAGTCGATACCGACTTGTTCAAGATACCACACGGCAGAACAGATGTTCTAGAACAGCATAGCATGACAAGGAATGGTGTTATTGAATGAAATTTCTAAAACAGTGGTTATAATTAATTACTTTAAAAAAAAATTGTATACCTATCTTCCCAAATGTTAAGAATTTCAAAATAAGAAATCTTGTACTGTAAATGGACGAGTAATCTATTGTACTTTAAATTAAATAAAAAAAGTTTAATTCTTTTATATTTGAACCATTTTTGGTATTACTATTTAAACCGAAAACAATAGCAAAGTCCTTAATTATTTTCGAAATTTATTTGCCAGATTGCTATTACATAATATATTATTATAAGTCCTGCTGGATTAAAAATATTTTGAAAACATAATTTTCTGACCTGGTTTTCATTCTTTATATTTTATTTATTCTTTGAACAGAAGACTCTCTTTCCTAGGTGCAGTCAAGTGAACGACGATCTTTGGTCAGGAGAAACAACTAGATTTTTTTTTCTAGCACCCCTGCTAACGTAGCGAACCACTGGGGCGACCTATGGCAGGGGTGTTGGTTATCCAATAAATAGTTCCCGGGGCAGCAGTACCCATACCCCCCTCCCGAATTGATAAGAGAGATGACGGCCACAATTTATTTATTTAAAATAATATATTTGCGGCACATTCCGTAGTGGAAGATATGTTTAATAAATTCCACTCGGGAAAGTCCTGGTGAAAGACCACTATTCAGAATCGAAATATTGCTTGAAATGGCTTTAGCCATGTTTGGACCAGATCTGAATAGCCAAGTACTTGCCCACCTTAATTTTCTCCGCCTTCCCCTTCCAGTATCTTCAGCCTTATGACTTGGAGAAGCCTTTGTCTCACTGGCACATTTTGTGCAGTACTCGCATGAAAAAAAAGGAGATTTAAAAAATGTATTAAAAGAATCTTAGTTAATAAAATGTTTCACAAAAGTTTAATTTTAATTTGCACAAAAATGCTACTTAATTGTTTTTTGAAAACATAGTTTTTATTATCACAACAGCTGATAGCATTATTTGTTTCAATTTCGGTAAAATGGGAATTCTTTAGTCAATATTAGTTAGGCCTTAATAAAAATCATCACCATTTCATCACGCTAGCGACATCTTCAAGATTTTATCCACAACTTTTGTTAATTTACTAAAACAGTGATCATATCTTTTTTCGTGTTTAAACAAATATTATCTTTACATATTTACAGATCAGCTGGTGAGGCCGGCTTGGGAAGGATTCAAATGACCCTGCGTTACAGTGTTCAAAGGCAACGTCTAGTCGTTGTTGTTCATAAGATTTCGTAAGTTACACATTTAATTTCATTAATTGACCAAAACAAATCATATTTTGAGAGGAGAAAAGGAAGTTTTCGGCCAATAGAAATAAAAATAATGTTGTATTACTATGCTACATGCTTAGAAAATAACACTGGTTTCAACTTCTTTACTATCCACTGGAGCGCTTTTTGCCACAATATGGCACCATTTAAAATATCTCTGATTGCTTTGCTGCCAGTTTTAAGCAATTTTTCCCTAGATGCATAGTTTTTTTTTTTCAATTTTTCCATGTTAAAATTCGGAGGTATTATTTTTTTAATGTCGACGGAAAATATTCAAAATGGTCACGAAAAAATCACAAGCAATCGGAGAAAAAAGTTTAAAATGAGAGACGAATGTTATGTCGGGGGAGATTGTAAAAGATGCATTATAGTTCCTTTTTTGAAGTGAAAACTTCTTTAGCACCATTGTGATTTGAAACTTGATGAAATGAAAAAGCGGCACTAAAAAAAGACAAACATCTAAAGGATTTAGCCTATGAGAGAATGAGATAGAATAAACTATCTCCTCTTTATGCAGTGTTTTGTAGCCTCCCCACTCTCGTCTACTTTAGTTTTCTAAAGGTTTCACTTCTACCGCGTGTAAACTGCACAAAAGTAAAAAATTTCACTTGTTTTGTTGGTTTGACAGCCATGGTTTTTCTTGTTTGTATGATCTTAATTGTTTGAAAATATTATAATAACCCAATCTAAGAACCTAAAAACCCGTAAATAGTTGTTTCTAGTAGTAATAAGGTTAAAACAAGTGTTATTTAATAAAAATATGCATATTTAGCATTTTGGGATTTGGCAACTTTACCAAAATAATACAAAAATGCGCAAATGGATAGTTTGTTTACTTTTTAACTTTTATTTCGTAGCATTAACCGATCATCATGTTTACATTAGAATCTTTTGACATTGAAATAACTATGATGTAATTTTTTTTCAGACATATACCTCTTAAAGATCCAACCAACATCCCGGATCCTTATGTTAAACTATACCTCCTGCCTGGAAGATCTAAGGATTCCAAACGCAAAACCGCTGTAAGTGAAAATTCAACACCTTTTCAACAAATTTTCACTGTTTCTAATCCATCTAAGGCCAAGTAATATTGGAATAGGATTTTCTTAAATATTCTTGTTTCACATTTCAATGGTCTGTTTCTACGGTGAGATATCTCAAAAATCACTGATTCCTCGTAAGATTTTTTTACTTAAGTTTATCATAATGCTCTAGTAAATAAGCAAATTGACATTTACCACAAATTTTTAGAATATTTACAATTAAAGGAAGCATTTAATTATTGTGTGCCTGTGATTCTCTTATATTTTAAAGTTCTTTATAATATGCTTTCCCTGCCAAACTAGACAATACTTGAATTGTTTTTCTATTGAAACAGGAACAGAACACAATACATAATGAAATTGCGCCATTAACGCAATAGCATTTTTTACTTTTCTTCATGTAGAAATTGGCCATCGATTTAATATCAGTAGATAAATACTTCAGATTATAACTTATTCCAAAACTGTCAGCACAACAGTGACTTTAGACCGGTCAGTGGTTGAGTGGGCATTGCGTTTGGCGTTCCGTGTTCGATTCCTCGGCTGGCTAAGTCCTCCATCACGACTCAAGCAACATTTTCGGCTTACTGTGGTGGTAGTAGGAGATTTTCAAATATTGTCAGGTTATTCGTAACCCGGGAATGTTTGTCTTTCTTTTTTAAAAAAAAAAAACATAACTATGTTTCACTCTTATTCAATGAGCATTTTCCATTTGAATTTTGGAACACTGCACAAAAGTTTGTAAAAGGTTTGACCGGGTAGGTACCACCATTATACCATAAGGGTGTTTATCTACCCAACTAATGAGAGAGATACTACAACCCAATAATAATGAGAGAATTTTTTTTTTTATTCAAATATTTTTTTTTTAATGCCTTTCAAATGAAAATCTGAAATCTATTATATATTTGTTTATTCTTATATATATATCCTTTTTTTAAACCTAGGTGATGAAAGACAACTGCAATCCCGTGTACGACGAGACCTTTGAGTACTTGATGTCGCAGGGGGAGGTCAATTCTCAGCAGTTGGAGGTGTCCGTGGCTTCGCAGAAGGGTTTCTTTGCTGGTGGCAGCCCCGTCATTGGACAGGTACGGACTGTTTCTAAACGTGCATCGTTGTACAAGCAGCATTATCCGCTTCTAATGATGTAGTAGGAAGAATTCAAATACTGTCAGGTTATTCGCAACATGACAATATTTATCTTTCTTTCTTTTGAAAAGTGTTAATTTTATTTTTTTTTTATTTTTCAGGTCATCATCAACCTGGGAGAGTGTGATCTAAATCAGGCCCAGACCTGGTGGATGGACTTGCTACCGGAAGCTAAAGACTAAACATGACCGTATATTAAATATATACCGTTTACAAGGAACGCTGCCGTCTCTATATCCTGAACTTGCGAATTACTACGGACAGAATATGATATTAATTGTTTATTTTTCTCTCTTTAATGACTGCAGCAAATCGCTGTTGTCTATTTAAGGTTATATTTACCGAGTCAATTCTCATTATAACAACTTTTCAGAATAATGAGTTTATATCCATTTGCATGAACAATGTGATAAAATGGCCGGCGAAACCGATTCTTAACGTTGTCCAGAGCCAGCAATGTGTTTAATTTAGTTTTCAAATAGTGAGCGTCAACGTATTGCAATTTTCGTACTCTACGATACAAACTTTATACAGCTTTCTCTGTCAAAACGATCTTACAAATAAATATAAAAAATGGTGGTAAACGGCTTATTTGTGACTGTTTTACAGTTAAATTAATAAGAACAAGACAATATTTAATGAAATTCTACAGGAACGTTTCTCAGTGTATTTATTATTAGATTGGCGTTAATCACATTGTATGGTACTTTATTACTTTAAAAAGCCGGCCATTTCAATATGGTCTGTCCCATCATGTGGCACGTTTTGACTATGAAAATATTTGTGATTTACGGCCGTTGTTCCCAACTTTTCGATCGATCAATCTGAATCTCTGATCAGCTAAGTGATTTGTTTAATAACACCTGATTTGCCTGTTGGTCGGAGTTGATTTAGAGAGAGCGTATTTGTGCATTTGAGGAATGTTGAGCCAAAATTTCAGCTCAACAGTTGATCAGTAAGATTGGGAACAAAGGCCGTAAGTGAAACTTCTGGGATCACTTTTACTAAATCCTCTTGGGTGGACAATTGGAATATTTTAAAGTTCCGTGGATTTCATCATAGTGGGATTTGACCTGTATTTTTTTACAAACAAAAAAATACATACTTTATGTGTGTAATTTTTGTATCTTTTTTCATGATTTTTTTATAAATTAGTTTAAATTATTGTTTTATTGAATAAAACATTTTTGGCTCTCACTTACCACTATTTTGAAAATGTTTTTTCCCCATTTTTAATTAATTGTACAGTTTTTTGTACTTTCATTTAAGAATGTTTGCTTGTGTCGCTTTTTGAATATTTACTCAAGCAAATTAATTTAAGCTTATATGTAATTTTAAAAACCATTTTGGTTGCATTTAAATTGAATCCGTCTCTAAATCTCATCTGACATTTTTTTATATTTTTTATTATTTTACAATATATTTTTTGTTACGCTTTTGTATTTAAAATTTCTACTTCATGAAATTTTACTTTTTAAACATGAATAGTTTATATTATTCTACTTAATTATGTTAAGAAATTAAAACTTAAAAAAATAAATATTAATTTACATAATTTTTATGTCGATAAGCTCACCAGATATCTTTTTTAAAAATCTTGGTTTCAATTTTTGTTTTTCTTTTGGAGTTGCTTTTTGGCTAATTTATTTAAAATAGCAAAATCAAATCAGGCAATCAGGTCTTAGTTTGTTAGATTACGTACAATGACAAACATAATATTATAATATATAATATTCAAACATTATATTGATTTCTTTTCTGCCGAGCGATTCCGTATCTTTTATGGGATCATTATAGGATTACAGGCGTTATCTACTGTCAGATTTGTGTGATTTTTACTCACACAAATCTGTCATTTTTGTCACATATTTTAGTTTAGAACGATTTAAACACGAATTCCTGCAAGTATGCATGATTATTTATTCATTTAACCCTTTGAAAATTTGGCATTTTTTTCAGATGGTCAAAATATTTTCGCTTTACAATAAAATGCAAATATTTGGAATATTTCTGAGCACATTCAAAAACTAAAAACAGTTTTAGAAAGGTGATGAAATACGCTTTCAAATTATATAATTCGAAATAAACATACATTTTTTAAATTATAAAAATTTTGCATACAAACATAAAAAGTTTTAAAAATGGCTCACCTTACGTTTTTTCTAACTTAAGTTACTGATAATAAAAACGCATACATATTTTATTAGACAAACTATAACAAAATATTGTAATCTCCCTTTTTTGTCGCTCTATGTAAAAATAATTTATAAAAAATTCCCGAAGTTTCAATTTTTTTTTTCAATTTGCGATTCAAAACTTTGTATACATAAAAGTGTACATTTTATTTTTTCGGTGGTTATTTTTTAGATTGTAATATAAAGCGTAGTATTTTCCCTTTCTAACACCGTTTAGGAAATATTTCTCACTATGATAGTAAGGGAGTTACGGCGTTTTATACGAGACCTATGTGCGTTGGGACAGATATGGTCTCCTGCCATTCGACGGGTTAATGTACGTTGTACACAGAAAAAGCAAATAACAGCCATAAAAATCACACAACAGGAGATCATGTCCGTTATGTACTAACGATCCCACAAAAAATATGGAATCGCTCGGCTGGTTGATAGTTTGCTAGCAACGAAGCTAGGTTAAAAATTAGTGCTAAAAATAAGTTGACATTTGCAGTTCATATTTTCTATGCTGGCAAGCTTATATAGTTGATATGAAGAAATTCCAACACATATACATATAAAAAGAAATTGTCTATGCCATAAATATGACAAAAATGTACTAAATTGTATTCTGTAATGTTGCCTTCAAATGATGTATTCAGATAGATGTAAAAATATATAATTATTTCAGATAAATAATATATTTACAATTACGCATTAAGTTTTCATTGGATATAATATTTATATTACCTTGTTGTGATTAAAACTTTTAAAAAAGTGTTGCCATATTGCAAAAGTCAATGAATTCAGTGTTATGCATTTAAAAAATAATATGAACCGAATTATTAAACCAAAGTAGGTATTTTGTGTCAAATGGTAATAATATACATATTGGTTTTCAAAACCACAATAAAATAAAATCAATGTTATATTATATCCGCTCAAACATTTTTGTTGCGGTAAACATGATATTTTCAATATGTTAATTCTTTATCTTATTAACGAACTACAAAGATATTTTTTTTTTTACAATTAAGGGAGAGTTACCATCATGACTTTCTTTGGTGTTTCTGTTAAAAAAATATAACGTGATAACAAATAATTATTATTTCTTTACTTCGATTATTTCGTAAAATAGGTTTGTCCATGTGTTTTTTCTTGTACTGTTTATACATCTATATATTTGCACCTCACAATCCGGAAGCCTCAGTTTCGTCAAACCGATGTCAAACTGTCACTTTGGATCGAGATTGTAAAATATCTATGCAAGATAGCTTTCATATTTCAAAGATAATAAGAAGCATTATTTCGTTCTCTTTCTGGTTAAAAGAAAAAAAACATATGTTTGCATGAGAGGAAGAGAGATGCAAGAGAGCGAAATGTGAGGTCGCTCTGGGACGTTTTTGGTCTTATGAAAGTATAACACAATTACGAGTTTTGGGATGTATTTATTCCTAAACTAGCAGATGGGTTATGCACAAGAATTATACTACTATACTTAAGTGAATGTAAAATGAATAAACTTTTCTAATGCTTCAAGTTGAAATAATTATTGCATTTTTATTTGTATAAAACATATTGTTTTTATTTCTTGCTAGAGCAATCCCGATGAGTTACAAACTCATAATACAAAATCTGGAGACCACAAAAGCTTTTACTAGTTTTAGCAAAATCTGTTGGGAGACTCCTTCTTTACATGTATAAACTAGCGCAGACTTGATGAAAAACGTGGGATAGTATGAATTCTTGACAAATCAGTTTCAATTTTTAAAATTACACTATAATTCAAAGCAAAATCGAGTTTATTTGACCAGTGTTACACGGACAGACACACAACTTAGCTTTAGCTGTTGATAACATTTTACATATTGATTTTAAATATTATTTTTATATTATGATTGCATAGTATAATTGAAATAGAAATTTCATGGTAATTAATTAGTCATAGATCTATCGCTAGAGATAACGGTGTCGCTGTCAATCAGTTTGTCCACCATCTCAGTGTTCTTTATCCAGCCATTATTCTTCTGCCTCAGCCAGGATATCATGAATTCTGCATTGCCAGAACTCTTCCTGCAATTGCAAAATACATATACATATGTGTAAAATACAAAATACGGAAGAATAATACAGTCTTCTTCCTGCGAATACAAAATACAGAAGGATAATACAGTCCTCATCCAGCAAATGCAAAATAATATATGATTTGCACCTTATCTCAAGAAATAATAAAATAGTTTGACAACCACTACAACCTCACAGTTTTACATTCAGCGGGTAAGGTCAACAAATCTGCCACCACGGTGCTAGGAATAGGGAAACGAAGACAGCGTGGCCCCCTCCATAGGCGCAAGAACCAAAAAAATGTGTGGAGCAAATGAAAAAAAATCACTTAGGAAGTAACATTGTACGGTGCCTTATTTTAGGACTTCGTCAGGATGCGCAGATGATGCATGGTACTTACATACTCTTCAAGGACTGCAAGCTAGTGTTATAGTCATCCATGTCGGAGTTGCAGAACATTTGCCTCAGTGAGGATATCTCTGTCTGCATAGCAGTCAGGTTCTCCTGGATCTTGTCGGCACTCTCCCGCAGCTGGGCGATCTCACTCCGCAGCACCTCATCTTCCTGGAATCATTTTAATTAAATTAATTATATAGAAGTCTTCCAAAAATTACAGTATACAGTGAAACCCTCTTAAGATATTTTCCAAGGGACCGGAAAAAACAAACTTCTTAAGCAGGAAAACCTTATATGTATGTGGGAAAAATTGGGCCGAGGGACCGAAAAAACCAAACTTTTTAAGCCAAAAAACTTCTTAAGAGAGAACTTCTTGAGGGTTCCACTGTACTGTAAACTAGAACGCAAGCAAAAGAAGGTGCTCAGATGCACTCTTGGCATGCGCATGTCTCTTGGCGTACGCAGAGAGTGATTTATTAGTGGTTCCTTGCTTGCTAAAGTGGGTTGCCATGCCGCCCTTACCTCCTGCACCTTAATTCATTCCGGACTATGTTACGAAACAGTATTTTATCTTGGTCCAATTATATTAAATAAAACAATCTATTTATATAGGGTATTGAGGGACGTACTTTACTTACTTCCCAGTGATTCCTGATATTATTTGAAGCAAAAAATGTTAATGAGATTTTAGTCTCCGGCCAAGTGACTCGGCCGAGTACCCATCCAACCCCTCTCCCCGCCCCTAACTGTCCAATGCCTACACTGACATTTTATGTTTTTAATTGAAAAGACGAAAATTTCAGTAATATTTTTTACTTCAAATCAGGAATCGCTTGTTAAAGTAAATCAAGTATCAGTACAATCTACAGTTTTATTCTGAGACTGATAAAATTTTGCACACATAACTTTCAAAACAAGAGGGAGGTCACCGACTACATCTGATTTCGAAAAAACTCCTCATAAAGCCCGGGATACTCCTGGAACTTCAGCTAGTATGAAATAAAATAATATACATAATATTTGAGGCATGATGAGTGGTAGCTACTCTCAGAATAGCCCTGGTGAAAGACTACCAACTTACTACGGACATTTAGGAACAGTCGGGTCTTTTGTTTGGTATTCACGTGGTAATAAATAAATACCTAGCAATAGACTTGATTGAAATGGAAGAAGGCTCAGATACTTGTGAAGATTAATTGAGGAACCAGGAGACATTGTCAAACATATATAATAGACATTATGCTGTGCTAAAGCATCTGAAACAACTTGATAAAGTTGTTGAAGACTGCTTCACTTGGCCAAGTTGTATAAATCATGGCGTCAAACACTTATATCACAATACAACACATATATTATGTAAGTGAATTAATTTTAACAAAATTAAAACGTACGATACATATTTTTTCACTTTTCATAATAATAATAAAGCTAAATCTAACTATTTTTTTTTTTTTAAATTTATTATTTCATAAATGTTTACATGTTACATTTTAGCCATTTTTTTAAACTACCATACTAAGCTATTGCCCGTGTTGTGGTAGTCATACATGAAATATTATTTTATATAAACAGATAATAAAATATAAGAAGAGGAGAGAAAAATATAACATTTTTAAGTATAAATAAAACTAAAAAAAAAATACTAATATAAACAGAAAGCTGAGAAATAAAGAAAAACAAGATATTTTAAAGAAGATTGAAATAAAAATTGATAAGTATTATTCTTCTCCAAATAAAAATAAAAGTATAATTTGGTAACTATTCTTCTACACGAGATTATTATTATTTAAATAAGAAATATTCCGCATTAACCGTGAGGCTGGCTTCGACAAGTTTATTAAAAAAATATATTATTAATGCAGCCATATTAAACAGTTTTGATTAATATTTTTAAAAAATGTTGTTTTGTAGAAATGGTGGTAAACTAATTATGTAGGTACTCACATTCAATTTGGCGTCTTCTTCAAAAGAAAGGGCCAATTCTTCCATATAACTTGTAAAATTTTTGCTGCAAATTATTTAGAAGTCAAAATGAAAGAAAACTACAAAAACTAATAGATAAGTAGAAGATACGTTGACATCTTTATAAAATATTAATGTAGGTTTTTTTATTTTTTATTTATTTTAGCGACTATATAAAATAATTGTTACATACAAGATATAATGGTGAAATAATAATAATACAAGGTATTTTAAAACTTACATATTCCTTTCCATTTTATCTTCTTCACAGTCCTTGAGATGTTGCAAATTTTTTTCTTCCTGTTTTAGTTTTATATTCCGCTGCATCACTTCTTCCACCTGATTCTCAAGTTCTTGCAATTTTGAATCTTCGTAATCTGATTTACAACAGATACGTTTTTAGATTTTCACGGCCAAAAGCATTTTCGTTGTTTGTTTTTGGGGTGTTATGTTGTGTTGCGCTACCTCCTTCTTTAGCCGACGTTTCGGACAGTGTTGCAGTGTCCATCATCAGGGCAGATCTGGCAGATGTGTGATGCATCTGCCAGATCTGCCCTGATGATGGACACTGCAACGCTGTCCGAAACGTCGGCTAAAGAAGGAGGTAGCGCAACACGGCATAACACCCCAAAAACAAACAACGAAAATGATTTACAACACATTATTTAATTTGAACCCAATGAAAGTATTTCATATTTTCATTATCCGCTGGAATGTCAAGTTCCCGCCAAATATAAATACGGTGTTAGTGCGGTTGAACTGCTTGCTTATTCTCTGGGGATATGCTGGCATTCAACAAGTGTAAAGCACTTCAGATACCCTGTGCTGGTAACTTGGCATTCCAGTAGTTAAAAAAACATATTTTGTAGTAACATTACCAATGCTGCCTTTCAATCTCTCTTCTGTTTCCTTTACCTCTTTTAAAGTATTCAACAACTCTGAAAAAGATTGTTCCACACTCTCATTCATAGAGTTTAGTTTTGGGATAAGATCTTGATCCTAAAATGAAAAACCATTGCACAGTCAATGGATGGAATAGAAAACAAGCAAGAAACTAAGCATGTACATTTATAATTTGTTACCCGTATTGAAGCATCTATTTGAAATTCATTAAATGTTATTTTCAAGTTCTCTGTATCGTAGCTTTTGGCTATCAAATGGTCAATTGCCTCATCTGCCATTTTTTCAAATTTTATCCTGAATCTCAATAGTTTTAAATGACATGTTGTTTGTGATAAACTTTAAAATCTTTTAAAAGTGGAACAACAAATTCAAATTAAAAAATGTTCCTCACTGTGCAAGTCCTTAGGTAGGTACTAATGAAATTTTCTTTAAAATAGATACATAAATGCTACACTCATTGAGAATATAAGAATACAAATGAATAATGTATTAATGCAATGCACAATTTCTGTTTGCACTACTTTTGTCCCTTCTGAAAGTGATTTGGTAACAGTTCTGGGTGACCCAATTTTGTCATGCTTTTATATTTTCCTCGTAGGTACTTGGTATTACTATGTAGGTAATGGTGGGAACGGGTAGGTACCCAATTAATTTAAATTTAAAAAATTTATGATCCCGCCATAACCTACATTCTAATACCAAGTAATATACCTACAAGGACAATATAAAAGCATAACAATAAAAAGTCTAGTCGTGCACTTGAAAATTGATGAAAACTTTAGGTGTCCAAATAAAACATGAATGCTTCACCCAACTAAATAAAAAGGTTTTTTTCCACCAAAATACATAATTTTTGTGAGTTTTATTTAACACTATCTATCGCTCCTGTGTAAAACCACCATTCAGAACTCAAATGATGCTTGAAATGGCTTTTAGCCGTGTTTGGTGACCAGATCTGAATAGCTAGGTACTTCCCCACCTTCCTCTTCCCCATCTCCTTCCCCTCCCCACTACCTTCAGCCTCACAACATACCCCAATCAGGGATTCCATAGTCTCACTGGCTCCAGATGGGAGCAGTTGAGACTCTTGTGCGGTATTCTTATAAAAAAATTTATTTATAAAACACACTAACTGATTCCCCCAGCATTTCCCAGGCTTTTTGGAGAGTTTTTCAAAATCAAATGTAGACAGAAATTTTTCTCCTATTTTGAAAGTCAATTGTGCAAAATGTCATCAAATATCAAACTTCTGCTAAAGGTGGATGTGAAGAGGGGATTGTGAGCCGGTTTTTCGAAATAACCTGTAAATAGTCACCTTCCTCGTATTTTGAAGGTGAAGTTTGCAAAATTTCATCTATCCCGGAAAAAAAAACTGTAGATTTATGTATAGACAAAGCCATGCCGCCCGCCACAGACACTCTTCTTTATTAATTTATCATAATATACATATAGATATGCAAGGATAATAGCACCATCCGTATATCGAATACAGACTATATTTAAAAAATATATTATTTTTTTCATTAGTTAGGGGCATAAATAATAAACCAATACCGTTAAGGGGACTGTTCGGAAACTAGCCAGAATTTCAAAAGCATAACCAACTCTTTTTTAATTGATAAACTAACTTTTTTTTTAAGACATGATATTTATGCATAGCACAAATGGTAACTATATAGCTACTGTAACACGGTTATTTGGTTAATTTAGTTTTGGGCTATATAAAGGGCCAATTTTTTTCAAAGAACTGAAATAATAATACATTTTGAACTTTTACAGAATAAGAAAATTAATTTTCATTGAATAAATTATTAACAATAAATTGGTCTCTTCAAGACCAATGTTTATTCCTCCCTTTCCTCAAAAAGACTCTCAACTGCGCTCAACTGTCTCAACACTGCATCGCAGATGACATAGGCCCCGAGGGAAATTATTTTCCCCAGGGCCACGTTCACCTTCACAAACCTGGAAGTGAATGTGTAACAATTAGCCCCGATTTAAAAATATACATATTTTTGACGTTTGCTTCGTAAAATATTTTCTTTTGTTGGCTAAACTTTTTTCCATTTCCGCGGGAATGAATTGCGTCTACGAAACTTCTTATCTTAACTTCTAGAGCACCCTATATGTTTGATTTGACCTTGAAACTGCAAAACGCAAGACCAAATTCTTATAGATAAAGCTGAATTATAGATAGGTCAAACTTTGTGTTGTGTCAATTAAACCATGGATTAAACGAACATGAATGTCATGAATTCGTCCAAATCTCCAAAATCGCATTTGAATTTGCATTGTTTACGTCGCCGATGGGCATATTTCGTTCAAAAATCGTTTAAATGAATTCCAGAGGTGGAAAAATGGTTTAAATGTGTCCGCAATTGATCCAGAAAACAGGTAATTACATTAACATTCAGCTAATTTATCTGTAAATCAATTTGAGGTTAAATGACATTTGTATTGAAAAATATGCTTTCAATTTTACTTTAATAAGTCACGTACGCCTCGAACATCATACAAATGTCTGTTAATGTTATATTATCGTTAAAACAAGCTTATGGGTCCGAGTGGTTAATGTTTCACAAATTTTGTTTCAGAAAATGTTCCAGTCTTTGAAGCTTCACATTACGAACATCTTATAACATTGTTTGGCAGACCATAACATTTTTATTGGCAGGTAAAATTAATAATGCTTTAACTAACTAATTGTCACGCTGTTTTCCCGCTGGGTATTCAGAGGACGGGCCGCCAAACAACTCGGTCTTGGCATACAATCCTTGCCTCATTCACATTCATACATACTATTCTATTATTCTGACTCTTTACGTGGCCCGCCGCAAGCAATGATTCACTTGATCGTGGCAGGTCTTCCTCTGGTTTCCCCGACTTCATTACCACTCACATCTGCATCATATATTGTTCTCCAATGATCATACGTGTTTTTTTCATTCTTCATATGTGTGAACAGATGGGAGAATATTTTTCCCTTCTGATGAACAAAGTATGTCATCACAAGGGAAAAATATTGTACGTTTTGTTCACAAACTTTGTTTAATGTGAATTTTTTTTTTCAGAACACATGATGCGGTTTTTACTGTGGGCTGGCTAGGTCCTTGATGATGGTATATTCTGTTTTATTTCGGTTGAAAGGAAATAGTATTTATATATTTAGAATATGTAGATTTTTATTTCATTCTACAAGAACTAAGATATGTACGGTGACTGCTGGAAAGGAAAAACGGCTAAAGCGCTACATAGCTGTGACATCAAAGATGAACGTACCTATGTAAACAAACAATATAGCTTATTAATAATAATAATATTTGGCTAATTTATATAGCGCCGTTTTCGTGAAAAATCACCTCAAGGGCGCTGTACAAATAAATACATAAAAAATAATATTACTGGCTTACAACTAAGATTTACAATTATAACTAGTGATTTACATCTAAGTCTTATTGCTAGTGACTTATGACTAAGACATATAAAAGCTGACCTAAAACTGAGCTCAATGACATATATATTTACAATATGACTTAAAGTTAGAGATTTATAACTAACATATTTATTTACATTTAAAAATACTTGAAAACATCTTATAAATATCATACATTCGCCAGAATCACTCCACAGCGCCAGAAGAAGAAGGAAGTTTTTACATAATACATATTACTATTTAAGGACATCGGATTTACGAAAATGTATGGATATCTTAAATAAATTAATGAAATTAATCGCCGATCTTTACCGCATTATGATGACTCATCGCACAACATTAACCGGATTGAGGTGTTAGGTTACCACTGACAGACCATTGGTAGGTAGATCAATAGCATTTTGAGTTTTTCGTTAGTAGTTGTAGGGAATAGCAAATAAAATAGTATATATTCGTGGACATCAACAATTATTAGAGTATAATTAAATTACAAAGTTTAAATTTAATGACGAATTTATGGAAATGAGTATTTGAAAAAATGAGTTTTAAGTTTGGATCTAAATTCCGCTGGGTTGGTTATGCATCTCAATTCCACGGGAAGTTTATTCCAAGCCTAAGGACCGGATACTCCAAACGCGCGATCACCAAAATTAGTGTTCGGATTTCGCTTGGGTTCTTTCAATCTTCCAATTGCAGACGATGTCGCTGATCTAAGAGATGACTGCCTTAGACCTATATTTTCCGGAATGCATAGTTCAGAGATATAGGGTGGAGCCATTTCATTGATAGCTTTAAACACCATCCAGCATAACTTATACTGGATCCTTTCAGGACACTTCAACCAGTGAAGATTTCGGAGGTGTTCCGAAATGTGCGAAAACTTGGGTACCCCTGTGATTAGTCGTGCTGCGGCGTTGAATACTGATTGTAGTTTATCAGTTTGACATTTAGGAAGACTTGCATATATACCATTGCAGTAATCAAGACGCGATACTATATATGAATTCACAAGAAGCTTAGTTGCTTCTGTCGAAAGGTTCCTACGAACTGCCTTAAGTTGTCTTAAGTAGAAGAACCCTGTGCTAACGGTCCTATTCACCTGACTTTTCAATGAAAGGTCTGAATCCAGATAAACTCCCAGAAGTTTGACGGTTGTTTTCGCAATTACGTCATTGCCGGAAATGGCAATTGGTGAGTTGTCTATTAGATGTTGACGTCTATTTGTAGCTGCCCACAGAAATTCGGTCTTTGATGGATTAAGCTTCAGTTTGTTTGAAGACATCCAGAGACTAATTGCTTCTAGACACTCAACTGTGCGAATTTTGAGGCCGGTGATCTCATTTGGTGTGCAGTAAAAGTAGACTTGCTGATCGTCGGCATAACAGTGAGAAAGGAGACCAAATGACTCGATAATTCTTGCGACATCATTTGTGAAGAGGATAAAGAGAAGTGGGCCCAGAACGGATCCCTGAGGTACCCCTGAAGAGAGTTTTGTGAAGTTGGATTGTTTATTTCCCACCTTCACTGCTTGTGAGCGATCCATTAAATAGGATTGTAGCCAATTTTTTACGTTAGAATGTAAACCAAATGTTAATTCTAGTCTCTTAATGAGAAAGTCGTGGTCAATGGTGTCAAATGCAGCGCTCATATCTAAAAGTGAAAGAAGTGCTAACTTACCTGACTCTATGGCAAGGGTAATATCTGACAGGACACGAAGTAACCCGGTTTCTGTTGAGTGGAATCTTCTATAAGCGGACTGATGATCGGTAATTAATTTATTGTGGTTTAGGTGGGAGGTTATTTGAGAAGCAGCAATTTTTTCGAGTAGTTTTGCTAAGAAAGGCAGATTTGACACTGGTCGATAATTACCCAAGTTGTCAGCATCAAGCTGTGGTTTTTTTATAATTGGGGTAACTACTGCATGCTTAAGTGCTTCCGGGAAGTCACCTGTGCTTAGAGACTTATTAAACACGTGAACCAAGTAGGGGAAGCCACGTTGGGATAGGGTCGAGAACACATTGTTTATTTGGCGAACTTAGAATTAACTTTCCTACTTCTTCTAGCGTTGTAGGTTTGAAGGATGACAGTGTCCCTTTGGAATTGGCTGTAAATATCGGCGGTGGAGCAGAAGATGTAGAGGCGCGTATAGATTCTATTTTTTCACAGAAAAACTTAGAAAAGGCCTGCGGAGTAATGTCTGTAGAGGTTTGTACGGTGTTATTAGCGATGATGGTTTTAACGGAGTTCCAGAGACATCGTGGATTTTTCCGCTCAGAGTCAATTTTATTAATCCAGTATTCTGACCTCTTTGTGCGTATTATTCTTCTGTACTCTATTTGAGCATTAATCCACTCGTCTCGTGGAGTAACGTCGGGGTTTCTTCGGTGTGGTGTAGGTTCATCTTTAATGTCACAGCTGTATGTTGTTTTAGCCATGTTTTCTTTCCGGCGTCGATATTTTTTTTCAATTCTTCGAATTCACCGAACCAGTGTTATGTTAGTTTATGTGCTATTATCGATTGTCTTTCTGAAAATAAAAAGTATTTAAACATGTACCCCCGAGTTATCATTTTTCAAGCAGAAAAATGTAAATTCGTTGTAGAAAACCATAATCATTATTTGAAAATGTTTTCCTTTTATAAGGAGTTAATATTTCAAGTATTTTAGGTTTTTTACTAACGCTTGATTTTTTTCCTCAAGATAACAGGTTTCCATTTGACAAAGCTCCCTGCTGAGAAAATGAGCTGTTAAACATTATCTAAAGCTCATTCCCTCGGGCTTTGTCAAATGGAAGGTTGTTTTCTAGGGAAAACATAAAACATTTTTCTGCTTTCAAGCATTTTTATTTTTAAATATTTTATTTGGCTAATGAATTAATGAAGTAGGTCGGGTGCAATATTGTCTATGGTGACAAATGGCCTTGAACTTCTTCTATGTTATTGTCTACGGTAGAACCAACGGTGTTTTCCGTGGTTAAGTTGGTGACAGTGAGATGACAAAAAACTTACTAGGAGAAGGCCCGAAGATATCAATCTAGGGGTTAGTATATTTATGTTCTAGAGCATTCTAGAGACTGGTGGTTGATGTGTGCGGTTCTGCTGTATTTCCTCCGACATACCCCTCCATTCCTTTTTGGTGAAAAAGCCTTTCACGTCAAGATTTTCAGGAGCCATTTTAAACATTATATTTGAGAACTGTGTATCTGAAATCTAATTAATCAAGTTTTAGTTTTGCACTAAAGTTGCACAAAATTGATAGTAATAAAATCTAGCAGAACTTCTGCTAGATTTTATTACTATCAATTTTGTGCAACTTTAGTGCAAAACTAAAACTTGATTAATTAGATTTCAGATACACAGTTCTCAAATATAATGTTTAAAATGGCTCCTGAAAATCTTGACGTGAAAGGCTTTTTCACCAAAAAGGAATGGAGGGGTATGTCGGAGGAAATACGCCATGGAGTCAAATGCATGTACGTCGTTTACAAACATGGTAAGATTCTTTTCTCCTCCTTTGCCTTTTCATCCTGTCATTAATCTATATTAATAAATGTCGTACACTTCGTCAACAGGAAAGATAGAAAAACCGGATTTCCTTATTCGGTACGAGGAGTTCAGGAAAGATCTGGAGGGCAAGAATGAGAAGAAAGGTATATGATACTATAGTACGCGTATTGCGTTTATATTTACAATATTCCAACTGTACTATGTGTTCAATTTCTTAACTTTTGTAGATAAGACTCCGGCATTCAGGCTGCAACAACAGAAGGCCCGAATGCGCAGAAGACTTAAGAACAAGAAGGTGTGTGTTGTGTTAATATTCCTGTACCATTAGTGGTGTAAGTATATCTATAGTGGTGTAATAGTATGTGTCATGTGTGTTGGTTGGGTTGCAGGTTGTTGCAGACGGTGTTGCAGTGGAGCAATGCTTGAAGGGCTTCAGCCAACTGGAAATAGACGAGTAAGTATGGGAAGGCCAAGTGCAAGTGCATCTGTCTGTTGTTTATTGCTCTGTTTGTTGTGTTGTGCTTGATGCTTGTGTTATTCTTGTAGATCCGCTCGGAAGAAGAAGGCAATGGATGAGCTGGTGCGTGCTAAGGAGGAGGAGATAGACACGGCTCCAGACAGCGAGCCTGGTGAGTACAGCCTGCTTATTAGAGATATAATATACATAATGTGATGCTTGTTGTGTCGGTTGGCTTCATGAATACACGCTTGCTTCCAGTGTACATCAAGAAGAGGCGGCTCCGAAGACTGAAGAGAGTGAATTATATGGAACTGGAGGAGCAAGACGATGACAGATACACCTGTAAGTGTAGTTAAGCGTGTGTTGTACTTGTGGGTTGTGGTGGAGTATGTTTGTGACTGTGTGTGTGTTTCCAGGGTGTGATGAGTGCGACAGACGTTTTCGGACATTCTGCCCGCTGCACGGACCGCTGCTGGTGATACCAGACGATAAGACGGGAGAAATGGAGCTCGGCTGCCCCCCCCATGTAGAGCTGCGGCCCTCGGGCATCCCGGGGGCAGGGCGCGGCGCCTGGGCGGCGGAGCCTCTGCCCAGCGGCCTGCGCTTCGGGCCCTACCGTGGCCAAGTCTCCACCAGGCCCAATCCCAATAGCCAATACGTTTGGCAGGTACTACTCACTTTTAATTGTGTAACCGCTTACCACATATTATATGTATATGTACCAATCACCGTTACTCAATCAATCATACTGTGCAGGTTCGCAAACAAAATGGAGGAAGGCAGTACATAGACGGCGAGAACCTGGACAGTGGCAACTGGCTGCGCTTTGTGAACTGCTCGCGCAACCCCCGCGAGCAGAACCTGCAGGCCTTTCAACACAAGGGGGAAATATTCTACAGGTCAGTGCAGTGTGCATCCACGCTCTATAAATACTACACTACACTACTCTTACAGCATGCACTCTATTTGTATCTGTTCTGTGTGCTCTCAGGACGGTGATGAACATCAACGCTGGCACGGAGCTGCTGGTGTGGTATGGGCCAGAATACGCCAAGCAGCTTAACATAGATCCCAAGCTGTACCACACCCGCACGCGTACCCATACACCGCTAAGAGGTATGTATTAATATATACCACTGCACTGTCTGAACATCTTTCTATCTGCTTCCCACTCGGCACACTAGCCATGGATGAGGGGAAGCGAATGGTTGGCAAGTATAGTACACTCCAAACTTTAATGCCGGCCTGAACTTGATACGATCCATTCTCATGCAGTTACTGACTTTACAATGAACGTAAGCGAAAGAGAAAGATAGCATAAAAACAAATGTGCGACAAAGAAAGGCATAGGCGGGGAGGCATGCCACTTTTCTGACCTCAAACTCGCCTATTGTGACGATTTCTGTCATGTATCAACATCAGGCCGGTATTAAATTTTGGCGTGTACTATATACCGAGCTATTATATATTTACTAAATTCAGCATTTCACACAGACATAGCCATTAGCAGAAGGTTCTTTAAACACAATACACATTCTTGTACTTATACAATGTTTAAGAGAACGCAGTGGGAATCAAACTTTTCCAATTCCTTCAAAATCTCTTGTTGCAACACAGAGGCCGCCTAAATATAATAAATGGTTCTTTAGCAGTAAATTAATATCTCTTATTATGCTCAGCTCAGAAACTGCTATAGTATCAATTCTCTTTGAAAACTTGATTCTGATTATTTTACAATTGGCTATTTCACATAACTAATATTTTAACACCTCGTTGACTAAATTCAGTTTTACTTATGTAGTTCTATATTATCATCAACTGTTATTTTTTGGAAGTATTTACTACTATTTAAAACATAAAGTAACAAATGTACATTGAAAATTAAAACTTAAAAATAAAACATTAAAGCATTTGTGTTGGTGACCCAACAGTTGAACCACCGACAATTGGCGCCATGGGAAAGGTTTTTACTATAAAATTATAATTTTTTGTGCATTATAATTTCAAATGTAAAATCGACTTCAAAACTACCCTTAATAATAAGTTGGTATGAATAACAAACTAATTAAATGCAGTGTAGATTGTTTTGTTCTTACGCACTGGTTTACACAGTATACAGGGTTTAACAGGACGTTCCCGAGGGATTTTAACCATCGATTCCTCACATTATTTGGAGTAAAAAAAGTAAATGAAATTTTTGTCTCCGGTGATATTTTTTTTATTTATTTTTTCTACAAAAACATTAAAAAATGGTAGGTGTTGGACAGTTGGAGGCGGGGTGAGGGGTTGGTTGGTTACTCGGCTGAGTGACCAATGACAACAAGCGAAAGAATTTTTTATTGGTTTGAATTTGAAGAAATAAAATTATTTGAAAAAAAAAATGTCATAAAAAAAGTCACCGGAGACCAAAATTTCATTAACATTGTTTACTCCAAATATGCTCAGTAAT
>CAKJTF020000012.1:0-10000 GCA_917563855.2 Limnephilus lunatus
GGATGAAATCCAATATCTAGTCTAGGGCGCGGGTAAGCCGGCGACAGATGACCGGCGAGCGTGGCAGCGACGCGGCTTAGCGCCAAAATCGTCGGGGTCCAGTGCTTGCCTAGTTCTAAATCATGTTTACACGGTGTCATTGTTAGCTTACGTTGGGTGTTATATTAATTTATTTATTTTTTTTCATAATTTTTATTTTCTATTCCTGGAATTGGATGGACAGAACTCAAACAATTTTTTTGTTGTTGTCGTTAATAATAGCCTCGAGTGAACGGCGGGGGTAGCTGCGACTCACTTAACGGTGCGCGCCTCGGTGTCAAATTAATTTTTAAATTCGCAGTTTCGGCTCTTTCGTTGTTCACGGCCGAAGAATAGGTCTACGCGGCCTTGGTGTGAACTATAAGCGACGCGCTCGAAGTGAAAAAAAAAAAAAAAAATTTTAATACATTCAAAAAGATTTTTAAATTTTTTTAAATTATCATAATTTTTTTTTTTTTTTTAATTTTTTAATTATTCTTGATCAGAATCGAATGCAGAACGTCACCCTGAGTAAAAAAACAACAAAAAATAACTCTTAGTTCACGTGGGGCCGGAGACGGGATGAAATCTAATATCTAATCTAGGGCGCGGGTGAGCCGGCGACAGATGACCGGCGAGCGTGGCAGCTACGCGGCTTGACGCCCAAATCGTCGGGGTCCAGTGCTTGCCTAGTTCTAAATCGTGTTTCGATGGTTAACCTAAGTTGGGTTATATTGAGTTTTTTTTTCCTTTGTATACCTGTTAATGGATGGACTGAACTCAAATAATTTTTTTGTTTTTTTTTGTTTTGTTAATAATAGCCTCGGGTGAACGGCGGGGGTAGCTGCGACACACTTAACGCAGCCAGTTGCCTCGTTGTCAAATTAATTTTTAATTCGCAGTTTCGGCTCTTTCGTTGTTCACGGCCGTAGTCTACGGCCTTGGTATGAACTGTAAGCGACGCGCTCGAAGTGCGAAAATTTTTTTTTTTTAAATTTTTCAATCAAAATGATTTTTAAATTTTTTAAAATAATCGTTATAATTTTTTTTATTTTTTATTTTTTTTATTATTCTTGATCAGAATCGAATGCAGAACGTCACCCTGAGTAAAACAACGACAAAAAATAACTCTTAGTTCACGTGGGGCCGGAGACGGGATGAAATCTAATATCTAGTCTAGGGCGCGGGTAAGCCGGCGACAGATGACCGGCGAGCGTGGCAGCGACGCGGCTTAGCGCCAAAATCGTCGGGGTCCAGTGCTTGCCTAGTTCTAAATCGTGTTTCGATGGTTAACCTAAGTTGGGTTATATTGAGTTTTTTTTTCTCCTTTGTATACCTGTTAATGGATGGACTGAACTCAAATAATTTTTTTGTTTTTTTTGTTTTGTTAATAATAGCCTCGGGTGAACGGCGGGGGTAGCTGCGACACACTTAACGCAGCCAGTTGCCTCGTTGTCAAATTAATTTTTAATTCGCAGTTTCGGCTCTTTCGTTGTTCACGGCCGTAGTCTACGGCCTTGGTATGAACTGTAAGCGACGCGCTCGAAGTGCGAAAATTTTTTTTTTTTAAATTTTTCAATCAAAATGATTTTTAAATTTTTTAAAATTATCGTTATAATTTTTTTTATTTTTTATTTTTTTTATTATTCTTGATCAGAATCGAATGCAGAACGTCACCCTGAGTAAAACAACAACAAAAAATAACTCTTAGTTCACGTGGGGCCGGAGACGGGATGAAATCTAATATCTAGTCTAGGGCGCGGGTAAGCCGGCGACAGATGACCGGCGAGCGTGGCAGCGACGCGGCTTAGCGCCAAAATCGTCGGGGTCCAGTGCTTGCCTAGTTCTAAATCATGTTTACACGGTGTCATTGTTAGCTTACGTTGGGTGTTATATTAATTTATTTATTTTTTTTCATAATTTTTATTTTCTATTCCTGGAATTGGATGGACAGAACTCAAACAATTTTTTTGTTGTTGTCGTTAATAATAGCCTCGAGTGAACGGCGGGGGTAGCTGCGACTCACTTAACGGTGCGCGCCTCGGTGTCAAATTAATTTTTAAATTCGCAGTTTCGGCTCTTTCGTTGTTCACGGCCGAAGAATAGGTCTACGCGGCCTTGGTGTGAACTATAAGCGACGCGCTCGAAGTGAAAAAAAAAAAAAAAAATTTTAATACATTCAAAAAGATTTTTAAATTTTTTTAAATTATCATAATTTTTTTTTTTTTTTTAATTTTTTAATTATTCTTGATCAGAATCGAATGCAGAACGTCACCCTGAGTAAAAAAACAACAAAAAATAACTCTTAGTTCACGTGGGGCCGGAGACGGGATGAAATCTAATATCTAATCTAGGGCGCGGGTGAGCCGGCGACAGATGACCGGCGAGCGTGGCAGCTACGCGGCTTGACGCCCAAATCGTCGGGGTCCAGTGCTTGCCTAGTTCTAAATCGTGTTTCGATGGTTAACCTAAGTTGGGTTATATTGAGTTTTTTTTTCTCCTTTGTATACCTGTTAATGGATGGACTGAACTCAAATATTTTTTTTGTTTTTTGTTTTGTTAATAATAGCCTCGGGTGAACGGCGGGGGTAGCTGCGACACACTTAACGCAGCCAGTTGCCTCGTTGTCAAATTAATTTTTAATTCGCAGTTTCGGCTCTTTCGTTGTTCACGGCCGTAGTCTACGGCCTTGGTATGAACTGTAAGCGACGCGCTCGAAGTGCGAAAATTTTTTTTTTTTAAATTTTTCAATCAAAATGATTTTTAAATTTTTTAAAATAATCGTTATAATTTTTTTTATTTTTTATTTTTTTTATTATTCTTGATCAGAATCGAATGCAGAACGTCACCCTGAGTAAAACAACGACAAAAAATAACTCTTAGTTCACGTGGGGCCGGAGACGGGATGAAATCTAATATCTAGTCTAGGGCGCGGGTAAGCCGGCGACAGATGACCGGCGAGCGTGGCAGCGACGCGGCTTAGCGCCAAAATCGTCGGGGTCCAGTGCTTGCCTAGTTCTAAATCGTGTTTCGATGGTTAACCTAAGTTGGGTTATATTGAGTTTTTTTTTCCTTTGTATACCTGTTAATGGATGGACTGAACTCAAATAATTTTTTTGTTTTTTTTGTTTTGTTAATAATAGCCTCGGGTGAACGGCGGGGGTAGCTGCGACACACTTAACGCAGCCAGTTGCCTCGTTGTCAAATTAATTTTTAATTCGCAGTTTCGGCTCTTTCGTTGTTCACGGCCGTAGTCTACGGCCTTGGTATGAACTGTAAGCGACGCGCTCGAAGTGCGAAAATTTTTTTTTTTTAAATTTTTCAATCAAAATGATTTTTAAATTCTTTAAAATTATCGTTATAATTTTTTTTATTTTTTATTTTTTTTATTATTCTTGATCAGAATCGAATGCAGAACGTCACCCTGAGTAAAACAACAACAAAAAATAACTCTTAGTTCACGTGGGGCCGGAGACGGGATGAAATCTAATATCTAGTCTAGGGCGCGGGTAAGCCGGCGACAGATGACCGGCGAGCGTGGCAGCGACGCGGCTTAGCGCCAAAATCGTCGGGGTCCAGTGCTTGCCTAGTTCTAAATCATGTTTACACGGTGTCATTGTTAGCTTACGTTGGGTGTTATATTAATTTATTTATTTTTTTTCATAATTTTTATTTTCTATTCCTGGAATTGGATGGACAGAACTCAAACAATTTTTTTGTTGTTGTCGTTAATAATAGCCTCGAGTGAACGGCGGGGGTAGCTGCGACTCACTTAACGGTGCGCGCCTCGGTGTCAAATTAATTTTTAAATTCGCAGTTTCGGCTCTTTCGTTGTTCACGGCCGAAGAATAGGTCTACGCGGCCTTGGTGTGAACTATAAGCGACGCGCTCGAAGTGAAAAAAAAAAAAAAAAAAAAAATTTTAATACATTCAAAAAGATTTTTAAATTTTTTAAAATTATCGTTATAATTTTTTTTTTTTAAAATTTTTTAATTATTCTTGATCAGAATCGAATGCAGAACGTCACCCTGAGTAAAACAACAACAAAAAATAACTCTTAGTTCACGTGGGGCCGGAGACGGGATGAAATCTAATATCTAGTCTAGGGCGCGGGTGAGCCGGCGACAGATGACCGGCGAGCGTGGCAGCGACGCGGCTTAGCGCCAAAATCGTCGGGGTCCAGTGCTTGCCTAGTTCTAAATCATGTTTACACGGTGTCATTGTTAGCTTACGTTGGGTGTTATATTAATTTATTTATTTTTTTTCATAATTTTTATTTTATTATATTTATTACACTCCTCCCATGTTTTTTTTTTTAGTCTTGAAAATAGTTTTTGAATTTATCATTATGGTAAGGAGTTTTTAATTTAACTAATAATAACATATTTCTAAAACATTTATATTCTTTATCGTAATATTTGCTTGTTAGAGAATTTTTCCAGCGTTTATATAAATTATCTCTTTTTTTTTTTAAATTTTACAATAAAACATCGGAAGATATCCAATCGTTTTTCGCATAAGGTTAGGTTAGGTTAGTTTAGGTTAGGTAAGGTTAAGTTAGGTTCGGTGTTAAGTAAGGTTAGTCTCGGGGTTAGGATAGTTAAGGTTAGGTTAGGTAAGGTTAGGTTAGGTTCGGGGTTAGGTTAGTTTAGGTTAGGTTAGGTTAAGTTAGGTTAGGCTAGGTTAGGTTAGGTTAGGTTAGGTAAGGTTAGGTTAGGTAAGGTTAGGTTAGGTTAGGTTAGGTTAGGTTCGGGGTTAGGTTAGTTTAGGTTAGGTTAGGTTAGGTTAAGTTAGGTTAGGCTGGGTTAGGTTAGGTTAGGTTAGGTTAGGTTAGGTTAGGTTAGGTTAGGTTAGGTTAGGTTAGGTTAGGTTAGGTTAGGTTAGGTTAGGTTAGGTTAGGTTAGGTTAGGTTAGGTTAGGTTAGGTTAGGTTATGTTAGGTTAGGTTAGGTTAGGTTAGGTTGGATTAGGTTTGGTTAGGTTAGGTTAGGTTAGGTTAGGTTGGATTAGGTTTGGTTAGGTTAGGTTAGGTTAGGTTAGGTTAGGTTAGGTTAGGTTAGGTTAGGTTAGGTTAGGTTAGGTTAGGTTAGGTTAGGTTAGGTTAGGTTAGGTTAGGTTTGGTTAGGTTAGGTTAAGTTAGGTTAGGTTAGGTTAGGTTAGGTTAGGTTAGGTCAGGTTAGGTTTTCCGTGCGATCGCAGCTTTTCATATAAAAGGGTGAAAAACAAAACAAAACAAAAAAAAGCGAATGAATAAATAAAAAGAAAAAAAGCATTAAGTTCGCAAAGACAGACAAAAGAAAGAAAGAAAAGTGACTGAATATGATAAAACATACGAGACACGGTAGCCGATAATGTATAAGTAAATTTGCAATCAGCCAGAAACCGCGAGCCGGCCGAGGCCCGACCGCTGCGCTTTTAGAGCCCGTCCGAGGGGTCCGAGCGGGTAGGTCGCGCCCGGCACCGTCCCGAGCGAGAAGCCGGCCCCGCGCTGCTTTGTGCCCGCCGAGTGTGGCGGGCTCTCGATGCACGGCGTTCGCAAACTGCGGCGGCCTATCGGTCGCGTCGGCGGTGTTATTTGCGAGACACTACGCGTCGCCCGCTTCTGCGCGGCGTTCGCGCTCATGTTTTAACTCTGGAGTTCCGCGCGAGCAGAATTTTCAAAGCAAAGGCGGAGGATTTTATCCCCGTCTCACTGTTGCCTCGCCAAAGGCGTGCGCTTTCGGTGTTCACGTTTTACGAATGGGAATTATAAATCGAGCGATAGTCTGAAATTTACTTTTCATTCTTTCTTCGTTTGAAAAACACACACATTATTTATTTATTGTGTGAGGCGTTTTCTTTTAGAGTTTACTCTTCACGATCGCCTAGCGGTACGCATAATGAGCGTGACTCGTGCGGGTGACTCCGTCGCGTGTTCTTTAACGCCGTGTTGTCCGCGCCCTCCGAGCGAGGGCGGGCCTCTGTCGTTCGGTGTGGCGGTGTAAAAACCCCAGCCGACGGTGGTGCAGCTCCCTGGTTGATCCTGCCAGTAATCATATGCTTGTCTCAAAGACTAAGCCATGCAAGTCTCAGTAAAAGCCGAATTAAGGTGAAACCGCGAATGGCTCAATATATCAGTTTTGGTTCCTTAGATCGTACACGGTTACTTGGATAACTGTGGCAATTCTAGAGCTAATACATGCAAACGAGGTTCTGACCGGTAACGGGAGGAATGCTTTTATTAGATCAAAAACCAATCGGCGGCGGGGTTCGCGCCCCGTCCGTCGCCATTCGAGATGACTCTAGATAACTTTGAGCTGATCGCACGGTCTAGCACCGGCGACGCATCTTTCAAATGTCTGCCTTATCAACTGTCGATGGTAGTTTATGCGACTACCATGGTTGTCACGGGTAACGGGGAATCAGGGTTCGATTCCGGAGAGGGAGCCTGAGAAACGGCTACCACATCCACGGAAGGCAGCAGGCGCGCAAATTACCCACTCCCGGCACGGGGAGGTAGTGACGAAAAATAACGATACGGGACTCGTCCGAGGCCTCGTGATCGGAATGATTACACTTTAAATCCTTTAACGAGGATCCATTGGAGGGCAAGTCTGGTGCCAGCAGCCGCGGTAATTCCAGCTCCAATAGCATATACTAAAGTTGTTGCGGTTAAAAAGCTCGTAGTTGAAATTGTGTCCTGCGGTGTCGGTCTACCGAATGCGGTACGACAGGCACGTCTGCGGGGCTTCTCGCCGGTGCGTCCACCGCCGGCGTGTGTCGGTCGGCCTCACGGTCGGCCGCGCACCGAGGCGGGCCGTCGCGGCTGTTTACTTTGAACAAATTAGAGTGCTCAAAGCGGGCTAACACTTGCCTGAATATTGTACGCATGGAATAATAGAATAGGACCTCGGTTCTGTTTTGTTGGCTTTCTGATACCAGAGGTAATGATTAATAGGGACGACTGGGGGCATTCGTATTGAGACGTTAGAGGTGAAATTCTTGGATCGTCGCAAGACGGACTAAAGCGAAAGCATTTGCCAAAGGTGTTTTCATTAATCAAGAACGAAAGTTAGAGGTTCGAAGGCGATTAGATACCGCTGTAGTTCTAACCATAAATGATGCCAGCCAGCGATCCGCCGAAGTTTCATAATTTTAACCCGGTGGGCAGCTCCCGGGAAACCAAAGCTTTCGGGCTCCGGGGGGAGTATGGTTGCAAAGCTGAAACTTAAAGGAATTGACGGAAGGGCACCACCAGGAGTGGAGCCTGCGGCTTAATTCGACTCAACACGGGAAAACTCACCAGGCCCGGACACTGGAAGGATTGACGGATTAACAGCTCTTTCTCGATTCGGTGGGTGGTGGTGCATGGCCGCTCTTAGTTGGTGGAGCGATTTGTCAGGTTAATTCCGGTAACGAACGTAACTCTAGCCTATTAAATAGACGTGCAACCGGTATCACGAGGGTCCGTGTGCGCGCGGCTTCGCCGTTCGCGCGTCGGGGTCGTGCGTTTCGCGGTCTTCACTACCGGCGTACAATGAAAATCTTCTTAGAGGGACCGGCGGTATATATAGCCGCACGAGATTGAGCAATAGCAGGTCTGTGATGCCCTTAGATGTCCTGGGCCGCACGCGCGCTACACTGAAGGGATCAGCGTGTCCTCCTTGGCCTAACGGCCCGGGTAACCCGATGAAACCCCTTCGTGATAGGGATTGGGGTTTGCAATTCTCCCCCATGAACGAGGAATTCCTAGTAAAAGCGAGTCACCAGCTCGCGTTGATTGCGTCCCTGCCCTTTGTACACACCGCCCGTCGCTACTACCGATGGATGATTTGGTGAGGTCTTCGGACTGGTGCGCGGAAGCTCTCACGGGCATCCGACGCGTCGGAAAGTTTGACCGAATTTGATCATTTAGAGGAAGTAAAAGTCGTAACAAGGTTTCCGTAGGTGAACCTGCGGAAGGATCATTTCCTGTGTTATTAATTTTCTATAAAATGAAAATTTTAATATACAATATTATTGAACGCATGACAAAACTGCGTCGGAGATCGCCCTAGGGCGCCGATGCGAAAAGCAAGACCGCCGGCGTCGAGCGGAGGGGGTTCACGCCTCTATCCGCTCGTCCGGTGAAATTTTAGCCGCGTTTAGCTCCCCTCCTGGGGCGCTAGATGCGGGACAAAATTTTATTTTTTGTTGAATGAAATTATAAACATTTCTAAAACGCAAAACAAATTGTAACAACAAACAAAACTTGATAATATTTATCATTATTACCCTGAACGGCGGATCACTCGGCTCGTGGGTCGATGAAGAACGCAGCTAAATGCGCGTCAGAGTGTGAACTGCAGGACACATGAGCATCGACATTTCGAACGCACATTGCGGTCCGAGCAAGACGTAGTTTGTCGACGGACCACTCCTGTTTGAGGGTCGCGCACACAATGCGACCAGACTGCTCTCGCGCGCGTCTCTGACGAGATGCCGCAGAGCGAGCGTTGCCGGCGTCGCCGGGGCCCGAGCGAGTCTCGTCGTCTCTCCAGGGAGACGGCGGGCGAGCGAGGGACCTCGGCGTCCGGTTAAATTTGACAAAGTGCTCTCTCGATGCGCGCTTGTTTCGCGTGTGTTATACCAAACGCGGAGGAACGCGCTGCGAGCCTCGAGCTAGCGACGACGCTGAAAACTGGCGAGTCGGCCCGCGAAAGCGGTCGGTTCTCCGGGGCGATCTTCGCGCTCTCGGCCGCGCGCACCTTCGCGGACGCACCGCGATCTCGCGCTCGCTTGACAGAGATACGCACGGGCGAAAATACATACCTTGTGTTTATGTAATTTTCGAATTTATAAAACTTTTGTTGTCGACCTCAAATCAGGAGAGATCACCCGCCGAACTTAAGCATATCAGTAAGCGGAGGAAAAGAAACTAACGAGGATTCCCCGAGTAGCGGCGAGCGAAACGGGAAGAGCCCAGCGCTGAATCCTGCGGCCCCGGCGGGCCGCCGGGAAATGTAGCGTTCGGGAGGAGAGTTATACATACACGCGCGGTCATTAGTCACGGCTGCCTGTCCAAGTTCATCTTGAACGGGGCCCGCTTACCCGCAGAGGGTGCCAGGCCCGTGGTGACGGTAGCCGGCCGCGACGGTCTCTCTCCCTAGAGTCGGGTTGCTTGAGAGTGCAGCCCTAAGTGGGTGGTAAACTCCATCTAAGGCTAAATACTACCACGAGACCGATAGCGAACAAGTACCGTGAGGGAAAGTTGAAAAGAACTTTGAAGAGAGAGTTAAAGAGTACGTGAAACCGTTCAGGGGTAAACCTGTGGAACTCAAACGAGCGAACGGGGAGATTCATCGTGTCTTCCGTCGGGGCTCGCGCCTCGCGCAAACCTTCGCCTTCGGCTCTCGGGTCGGGGCGGGGGGTGCGCGGGTGCGCCGTCAGGCTCTCGGAGCGCGTGCACTTCTCCCTTAGTATAACACCGCGACCCGTCGCGCCGCGGTCGAATGCGCCGTGCGGTTGACCCGTCTCGCTCTGCGAGGCGGAGCCGCGGTGTCCACGGCCGCGGCGTACATTACGCAGCGACGGTAGAGAACGAGGATCGCGTCCGCCCCTTGCGGGCGTCCGTCGCGCTGCAGCGGCGTCCTTCGCGTGGCCCCCGGCGTCTAGTGCGTCGCGGGTGTCGCGAGTCGGGTGTCCGTCGTTAGCGGCGCGCTCTCGGACGGGACGCGTCCCGGTCGGCGGTGGTTTTGTTTTGGGCACTCACAGGACCCGTCTTGAAACACGGACCAAGGAGTCTAGCATGTGCGCGAGTCATTGGGAACACTGATAAACCCAGAGGCGAAATGAAAGTGAAAGGCCGGCCTCGAGCCGGTCGCAGGGAAGATGCGCGGGCGTCGTCAGACGCCCCGCCGCATTCCCGAGGCGTTTCGAGAAAGCCCCCGTGCGATTATCGAGACGCACTGAGAGCGTACACGCTGGGACCCGAAAGATGGTGAACTATGCCTGGTCAGGTCGAA
>CAKJTF020000012.1:15000-24555 GCA_917563855.2 Limnephilus lunatus
AGCGCCAAAATCGTCGGGGTCCAGTGCTTGCCTAGTTCTAAATAATGTTTACATGGTGTCATTGTTAGCTTACGTTGGGTGTTATATTAATTTTTTTGTTTTTTTCATAATTTTTATTTTCTATTCCTGGATTTGGATGGACAGAACTCAAACAATTTTTTTGTTGTTGTCGTTAATAATAGCCTCTAGTGAACGGCGGGGGTAGCTGCGACTCACTTAACGGTGCGCGCCTCGGTGTCAAATTAATTTTTAAATTCGCAGTTTCGGCTCTTTCGCTGTTCACGGCCGAAGAAAAAGTCAACGGCATTGGTAAACTATAAGCGACGCGCACGAAGTGCAAAAATATTTTTTTTTATTCATTCAAAAAGATTTTTTAATTTTTTTAAATAATCATAATTTTTATTTTTTAATTATTCTTGATCAGAATCGAATGCAGAACGTCACCCTTAGTAAAAAAAAAAAAAAAGAATCTCTCTTTGTGCACGTGGGGCCGGAGACGGGATGAATCTAATATCGAGTCGAGGGCGCGGGTAAGCCGACGACAGATAACCGGCGAGCGTGACAGCGACGCGGCTTAGCGCCCAAATCGTCGGGGTCCAGTGCTTGCCTAGTTCTAAATCATGTTTCGATGGTGTTGTCGTCAGCTTAAGTTGGGTTTTATTAAATTTTATGTATTTTTGCGTACATTTAGGAAGAAAAAAATTACACATATTCTATTATGTGCTATCAAATTGAATTTGTTTATTTAATTTATTTATTATTTTTTTTGTTTGTTTTGTATTTGAACGCATGTAAATATTTTCTTATTTATTATTTATAAATCGAATTCGCGACGTCACTCTTAGTGGTAAACGTTAAGGAAAAAAAAAAAAAAAAAAATCGTTAATGATAGCCTCGAGTGAACGGCGGGGGTAACTGCGACTCACTTAATGGCCCGCTGTCAAAATATTTTTCATTCGCATTTTCGGCCATTTGTTTGTTCATAATCGAATTCAGGACGTCATTCTGAGTAAGAAACCGAAAAGAAATCTCTAATTTAAATATGTAAAATAATCTAATTTCGAGTTGTTGTAGGCGCGGGTGAACGGCGGGAGTAACTTAACGGTGCGCTCTGCAGCCAGTTGCCTCGTTGTCAAATTAATTTTTAAATTCGCAGTTTCGGCTCTTTCGTTGTTCACGGCCGAAGAATAGGTCTACGCGGCCTTGGTGTGAACTATAAGCGACGCGCTCGAAGTGAAAAAAAAAAAAAAAAATTTTAATACATTCAAAAAGATTTTTAAATTTTTTTAAATTATCATAATTTTTTTTTTTTTTTTAATTTTTTAATTATTCTTGATCAGAATCGAATGCAGAACGTCACGTTAGTGAAAAAAAAAAAAATAAACTCTCTTAGTTCACGCGGGGCCGGAGACGGGATAAATCTAATGTCGAGTCGAGGGCGCGGGTAAGCCGGCGACAGATGACCGGCGAGCGTGGCAGCTACGCGGCTTAACGCCCAAATCGTCGGGGTCCAGTGCTTGCCTAGTTCTAAATCGTGTTTCGATGGTTAACCTAAGTTGGGTTATA
Source organism: Limnephilus lunatus (assembly GCA_917563855.2). Taxonomy (NCBI): domain Eukaryota; kingdom Metazoa; phylum Arthropoda; class Insecta; order Trichoptera; family Limnephilidae; genus Limnephilus; species Limnephilus lunatus. The sequence goes on from CAKJTF020000012.1 coordinate 16,567, forward strand.
TTGAGTTTTTTTTTCTCCTTTGTATACCTGTTAATGGATGGACTGAACTCAAATATTTTTTTTGTTTTTTGTTTTGTTAATAATAGCCTCGGGTGAACGGCGGGGGTAGCTGCGACACACTTAACGCAGCCAGTTGCCTCGTTGTCAAATTAATTTTTAATTCGCAGTTTCGGCTCTTTCGTTGTTCACGGCCGAAGAATAGGTCTACGCGGCCTTGGTGTGAACTATAAGCGACGCGCTCGAAGTGAAAAAAGAAAAAAAAAAATTTTTAATACATTCAAAAAGATTTTTAATTTTTTTTAAATTATCATAATTTTTTTTTTTTTTTTTTTTTTTTTTTAATTTTTTAATTATTCTTGATCAGAATCGAATGCAGAACGTCACCCTGAGTAAAACAACAACAAAAAATAACTCTTAGTTCACGTGGGGCCGGAGACGGGATGAAATCCAATATCTAGTCTAGGGCGCGGGTAAGCCGGCGACAGATGACCGGCGAGCGTGGCAGCGACGCGGCTTAGCGCCAAAATCGTCGGGGTCCAGTGCTTGCCTAGTTCTAAATCATGTTTACACGGTGTCATTGTTAGCTTACGTTGGGTGTTATATTAATTTATTTATTTTTTTTCATAATTTTTATTTTCTATTCCTGGAATTGGATGGACAGAACTCAAACAATTTTTTTGTTGTTGTCGTTAATAATAGCCTCGAGTGAACGGCGGGGGTAGCTGCGACTCACTTAACGGTGCGCGCCTCGGTGTCAAATTAATTTTTAAATTCGCAGTTTCGGCTCTTTCGTTGTTCACGGCCGAAGAATAGGTCTACGCGGCCTTGGTGTGAACTATAAGCGACGCGCTCGAAGTGAAAAAAAAAAAAAAAAAATTTTAATACATTCAAAAAGATTTTTAAATTTTTTTAAATTATCATAATTTTTTTTTTTTTTTTAATTTTTTAATTATTCTTGATCAGAATCGAATGCAGAACGTCACCCTGAGTAAAAAAACAACAAAAAATAACTCTTAGTTCACGTGGGGCCGGAGACGGGATGAAATCTAATATCTAATCTAGGGCGCGGGTGAGCCGGCGACAGATGACCGGCGAGCGTGGCAGCTACGCGGCTTGACGCCCAAATCGTCGGGGTCCAGTGCTTGCCTAGTTCTAAATCGTGTTTCGATGGTTAACCTAAGTTGGGTTATATTGAGTTTTTTTTTCCTTTGTATACCTGTTAATGGATGGACTGAACTCAAATAATTTTTTTGTTTTTTTTTGTTTTGTTAATAATAGCCTCGGGTGAACGGCGGGGGTAGCTGCGACACACTTAACGCAGCCAGTTGCCTCGTTGTCAAATTAATTTTTAATTCGCAGTTTCGGCTCTTTCGTTGTTCACGGCCGTAGTCTACGGCCTTGGTATGAACTGTAAGCGACGCGCTCGAAGTGCGAAAATTTTTTTTTTTTAAATTTTTCAATCAAAATGATTTTTAAATTTTTTAAAATAATCGTTATAATTTTTTTTATTTTTTATTTTTTTTATTATTCTTGATCAGAATCGAATGCAGAACGTCACCCTGAGTAAAACAACGACAAAAAATAACTCTTAGTTCACGTGGGGCCGGAGACGGGATGAAATCTAATATCTAGTCTAGGGCGCGGGTAAGCCGGCGACAGATGACCGGCGAGCGTGGCAGCGACGCGGCTTAGCGCCAAAATCGTCGGGGTCCAGTGCTTGCCTAGTTCTAAATCGTGTTTCGATGGTTAACCTAAGTTGGGTTATATTGAGTTTTTTTTTCTCCTTTGTATACCTGTTAATGGATGGACTGAACTCAAATAATTTTTTTGTTTTTTTTGTTTTGTTAATAATAGCCTCGGGTGAACGGCGGGGGTAGCTGCGACACACTTAACGCAGCCAGTTGCCTCGTTGTCAAATTAATTTTTAATTCGCAGTTTCGGCTCTTTCGTTGTTCACGGCCGTAGTCTACGGCCTTGGTATGAACTGTAAGCGACGCGCTCGAAGTGCGAAAATTTTTTTTTTTTAAATTTTTCAATCAAAATGATTTTTAAATTTTTTAAAATTATCGTTATAATTTTTTTTATTTTTTATTTTTTTTATTATTCTTGATCAGAATCGAATGCAGAACGTCACCCTGAGTAAAACAACAACAAAAAATAACTCTTAGTTCACGTGGGGCCGGAGACGGGATGAAATCTAATATCTAGTCTAGGGCGCGGGTAAGCCGGCGACAGATGACCGGCGAGCGTGGCAGCGACGCGGCTTAGCGCCAAAATCGTCGGGGTCCAGTGCTTGCCTAGTTCTAAATCATGTTTACACGGTGTCATTGTTAGCTTACGTTGGGTGTTATATTAATTTATTTATTTTTTTTCATAATTTTTATTTTCTATTCCTGGAATTGGATGGACAGAACTCAAACAATTTTTTTGTTGTTGTCGTTAATAATAGCCTCGAGTGAACGGCGGGGGTAGCTGCGACTCACTTAACGGTGCGCGCCTCGGTGTCAAATTAATTTTTAAATTCGCAGTTTCGGCTCTTTCGTTGTTCACGGCCGAAGAATAGGTCTACGCGGCCTTGGTGTGAACTATAAGCGACGCGCTCGAAGTGAAAAAAAAAAAAAAAAATTTTAATACATTCAAAAAGATTTTTAAATTTTTTTAAATTATCATAATTTTTTTTTTTTTTTTAATTTTTTAATTATTCTTGATCAGAATCGAATGCAGAACGTCACCCTGAGTAAAAAAACAACAAAAAATAACTCTTAGTTCACGTGGGGCCGGAGACGGGATGAAATCTAATATCTAATCTAGGGCGCGGGTGAGCCGGCGACAGATGACCGGCGAGCGTGGCAGCTACGCGGCTTGACGCCCAAATCGTCGGGGTCCAGTGCTTGCCTAGTTCTAAATCGTGTTTCGATGGTTAACCTAAGTTGGGTTATATTGAGTTTTTTTTTCTCCTTTGTATACCTGTTAATGGATGGACTGAACTCAAATATTTTTTTTGTTTTTTGTTTTGTTAATAATAGCCTCGGGTGAACGGCGGGGGTAGCTGCGACACACTTAACGCAGCCAGTTGCCTCGTTGTCAAATTAATTTTTAATTCGCAGTTTCGGCTCTTTCGTTGTTCACGGCCGTAGTCTACGGCCTTGGTATGAACTGTAAGCGACGCGCTCGAAGTGCGAAAATTTTTTTTTTTTAAATTTTTCAATCAAAATGATTTTTAAATTTTTTAAAATAATCGTTATAATTTTTTTTATTTTTTATTTTTTTTATTATTCTTGATCAGAATCGAATGCAGAACGTCACCCTGAGTAAAACAACGACAAAAAATAACTCTTAGTTCACGTGGGGCCGGAGACGGGATGAAATCTAATATCTAGTCTAGGGCGCGGGTAAGCCGGCGACAGATGACCGGCGAGCGTGGCAGCGACGCGGCTTAGCGCCAAAATCGTCGGGGTCCAGTGCTTGCCTAGTTCTAAATCGTGTTTCGATGGTTAACCTAAGTTGGGTTATATTGAGTTTTTTTTTCCTTTGTATACCTGTTAATGGATGGACTGAACTCAAATAATTTTTTTGTTTTTTTTGTTTTGTTAATAATAGCCTCGGGTGAACGGCGGGGGTAGCTGCGACACACTTAACGCAGCCAGTTGCCTCGTTGTCAAATTAATTTTTAATTCGCAGTTTCGGCTCTTTCGTTGTTCACGGCCGTAGTCTACGGCCTTGGTATGAACTGTAAGCGACGCGCTCGAAGTGCGAAAATTTTTTTTTTTTAAATTTTTCAATCAAAATGATTTTTAAATTCTTTAAAATTATCGTTATAATTTTTTTTATTTTTTATTTTTTTTATTATTCTTGATCAGAATCGAATGCAGAACGTCACCCTGAGTAAAACAACAACAAAAAATAACTCTTAGTTCACGTGGGGCCGGAGACGGGATGAAATCTAATATCTAGTCTAGGGCGCGGGTAAGCCGGCGACAGATGACCGGCGAGCGTGGCAGCGACGCGGCTTAGCGCCAAAATCGTCGGGGTCCAGTGCTTGCCTAGTTCTAAATCATGTTTACACGGTGTCATTGTTAGCTTACGTTGGGTGTTATATTAATTTATTTATTTTTTTTCATAATTTTTATTTTCTATTCCTGGAATTGGATGGACAGAACTCAAACAATTTTTTTGTTGTTGTCGTTAATAATAGCCTCGAGTGAACGGCGGGGGTAGCTGCGACTCACTTAACGGTGCGCGCCTCGGTGTCAAATTAATTTTTAAATTCGCAGTTTCGGCTCTTTCGTTGTTCACGGCCGAAGAATAGGTCTACGCGGCCTTGGTGTGAACTATAAGCGACGCGCTCGAAGTGAAAAAAAAAAAAAAAAAAAAATTTTAATACATTCAAAAAGATTTTTAAATTTTTTAAAATTATCGTTATAATTTTTTTTTTTTAAAATTTTTTAATTATTCTTGATCAGAATCGAATGCAGAACGTCACCCTGAGTAAAACAACAACAAAAAATAACTCTTAGTTCACGTGGGGCCGGAGACGGGATGAAATCTAATATCTAGTCTAGGGCGCGGGTGAGCCGGCGACAGATGACCGGCGAGCGTGGCAGCGACGCGGCTTAGCGCCAAAATCGTCGGGGTCCAGTGCTTGCCTAGTTCTAAATCATGTTTACACGGTGTCATTGTTAGCTTACGTTGGGTGTTATATTAATTTATTTATTTTTTTTCATAATTTTTATTTTATTATATTTATTACACTCCTCCCATGTTTTTTTTTTTAGTCTTGAAAATAGTTTTTGAATTTATCATTATGGTAAGGAGTTTTTAATTTAACTAATAATAACATATTTCTAAAACATTTATATTCTTTATCGTAATATTTGCTTGTTAGAGAATTTTTCCAGCGTTTATATAAATTATCTCTTTTTTTTTTTAAATTTTACAATAAAACATCGGAAGATATCCAATCGTTTTTCGCATAAGGTTAGGTTAGGTTAGTTTAGGTTAGGTAAGGTTAAGTTAGGTTCGGTGTTAAGTAAGGTTAGTCTCGGGGTTAGGATAGTTAAGGTTAGGTTAGGTAAGGTTAGGTTAGGTTCGGGGTTAGGTTAGTTTAGGTTAGGTTAGGTTAAGTTAGGTTAGGCTAGGTTAGGTTAGGTTAGGTTAGGTAAGGTTAGGTTAGGTAAGGTTAGGTTAGGTTAGGTTAGGTTAGGTTCGGGGTTAGGTTAGTTTAGGTTAGGTTAGGTTAGGTTAAGTTAGGTTAGGCTGGGTTAGGTTAGGTTAGGTTAGGTTAGGTTAGGTTAGGTTAGGTTAGGTTAGGTTAGGTTAGGTTAGGTTAGGTTAGGTTAGGTTAGGTTAGGTTAGGTTAGGTTAGGTTAGGTTAGGTTAGGTTAGGTTATGTTAGGTTAGGTTAGGTTAGGTTAGGTTGGATTAGGTTTGGTTAGGTTAGGTTAGGTTAGGTTAGGTTGGATTAGGTTTGGTTAGGTTAGGTTAGGTTAGGTTAGGTTAGGTTAGGTTAGGTTAGGTTAGGTTAGGTTAGGTTAGGTTAGGTTAGGTTAGGTTAGGTTAGGTTAGGTTAGGTTTGGTTAGGTTAGGTTAAGTTAGGTTAGGTTAGGTTAGGTTAGGTTAGGTTAGGTCAGGTTAGGTTTTCCGTGCGATCGCAGCTTTTCATATAAAAGGGTGAAAAACAAAACAAAACAAAAAAAAGCGAATGAATAAATAAAAAGAAAAAAAGCATTAAGTTCGCAAAGACAGACAAAAGAAAGAAAGAAAAGTGACTGAATATGATAAAACATACGAGACACGGTAGCCGATAATGTATAAGTAAATTTGCAATCAGCCAGAAACCGCGAGCCGGCCGAGGCCCGACCGCTGCGCTTTTAGAGCCCGTCCGAGGGGTCCGAGCGGGTAGGTCGCGCCCGGCACCGTCCCGAGCGAGAAGCCGGCCCCGCGCTGCTTTGTGCCCGCCGAGTGTGGCGGGCTCTCGATGCACGGCGTTCGCAAACTGCGGCGGCCTATCGGTCGCGTCGGCGGTGTTATTTGCGAGACACTACGCGTCGCCCGCTTCTGCGCGGCGTTCGCGCTCATGTTTTAACTCTGGAGTTCCGCGCGAGCAGAATTTTCAAAGCAAAGGCGGAGGATTTTATCCCCGTCTCACTGTTGCCTCGCCAAAGGCGTGCGCTTTCGGTGTTCACGTTTTACGAATGGGAATTATAAATCGAGCGATAGTCTGAAATTTACTTTTCATTCTTTCTTCGTTTGAAAAACACACACATTATTTATTTATTGTGTGAGGCGTTTTCTTTTAGAGTTTACTCTTCACGATCGCCTAGCGGTACGCATAATGAGCGTGACTCGTGCGGGTGACTCCGTCGCGTGTTCTTTAACGCCGTGTTGTCCGCGCCCTCCGAGCGAGGGCGGGCCTCTGTCGTTCGGTGTGGCGGTGTAAAAACCCCAGCCGACGGTGGTGCAGCTCCCTGGTTGATCCTGCCAGTAATCATATGCTTGTCTCAAAGACTAAGCCATGCAAGTCTCAGTAAAAGCCGAATTAAGGTGAAACCGCGAATGGCTCAATATATCAGTTTTGGTTCCTTAGATCGTACACGGTTACTTGGATAACTGTGGCAATTCTAGAGCTAATACATGCAAACGAGGTTCTGACCGGTAACGGGAGGAATGCTTTTATTAGATCAAAAACCAATCGGCGGCGGGGTTCGCGCCCCGTCCGTCGCCATTCGAGATGACTCTAGATAACTTTGAGCTGATCGCACGGTCTAGCACCGGCGACGCATCTTTCAAATGTCTGCCTTATCAACTGTCGATGGTAGTTTATGCGACTACCATGGTTGTCACGGGTAACGGGGAATCAGGGTTCGATTCCGGAGAGGGAGCCTGAGAAACGGCTACCACATCCACGGAAGGCAGCAGGCGCGCAAATTACCCACTCCCGGCACGGGGAGGTAGTGACGAAAAATAACGATACGGGACTCGTCCGAGGCCTCGTGATCGGAATGATTACACTTTAAATCCTTTAACGAGGATCCATTGGAGGGCAAGTCTGGTGCCAGCAGCCGCGGTAATTCCAGCTCCAATAGCATATACTAAAGTTGTTGCGGTTAAAAAGCTCGTAGTTGAAATTGTGTCCTGCGGTGTCGGTCTACCGAATGCGGTACGACAGGCACGTCTGCGGGGCTTCTCGCCGGTGCGTCCACCGCCGGCGTGTGTCGGTCGGCCTCACGGTCGGCCGCGCACCGAGGCGGGCCGTCGCGGCTGTTTACTTTGAACAAATTAGAGTGCTCAAAGCGGGCTAACACTTGCCTGAATATTGTACGCATGGAATAATAGAATAGGACCTCGGTTCTGTTTTGTTGGCTTTCTGATACCAGAGGTAATGATTAATAGGGACGACTGGGGGCATTCGTATTGAGACGTTAGAGGTGAAATTCTTGGATCGTCGCAAGACGGACTAAAGCGAAAGCATTTGCCAAAGGTGTTTTCATTAATCAAGAACGAAAGTTAGAGGTTCGAAGGCGATTAGATACCGCTGTAGTTCTAACCATAAATGATGCCAGCCAGCGATCCGCCGAAGTTTCATAATTTTAACCCGGTGGGCAGCTCCCGGGAAACCAAAGCTTTCGGGCTCCGGGGGGAGTATGGTTGCAAAGCTGAAACTTAAAGGAATTGACGGAAGGGCACCACCAGGAGTGGAGCCTGCGGCTTAATTCGACTCAACACGGGAAAACTCACCAGGCCCGGACACTGGAAGGATTGACGGATTAACAGCTCTTTCTCGATTCGGTGGGTGGTGGTGCATGGCCGCTCTTAGTTGGTGGAGCGATTTGTCAGGTTAATTCCGGTAACGAACGTAACTCTAGCCTATTAAATAGACGTGCAACCGGTATCACGAGGGTCCGTGTGCGCGCGGCTTCGCCGTTCGCGCGTCGGGGTCGTGCGTTTCGCGGTCTTCACTACCGGCGTACAATGAAAATCTTCTTAGAG